>JAQGAZ010000381.1:0-65723 GCA_034692225.1 Polydesmus complanatus | reverse complement strand
TTGCCTCCTCGATATTTATTTGGACTACGTCCATACACGAATGCCTCCATCGGACGAGCGTCCGGAAGAGCACAACAACCACCTTTTTAATTTTTTTTGCGAATTGGAGATAAGATTATTAGGTTAAAATTAATTTAATTAAACGCCTATAAATAAACTTTAAGCTCATTAAAAAAAAAAAAAGTCTGTGGAGAAGCAACACAAATATCCTATTCAAAAAAATTTAGATAGGTGGTACATGTATTAACAAAATTTTTTGATTTGCATAATTCAAAAATCGCACTTTTTGAGCTGTGCCACTCTCACAGTGGCGTAGCGAAGATTTGTGGTGCCAAAAGATTATGCAAAGACTTTACAATAAAAAGTATATACGGCAACTACACTACCGTATTTTATTGTGTTTTGACAATATCAACACAAATTAGTCAGGTAATTTAACAAAGTGAGATTAGCGGAAACGAAGATTAATTAAAATTAGATCGATGGATGACAACGTAATACAAGAAAACAACTGCAGTACGCGTACTCTAATTAAGATTGAATAATATTTTGTACGGGTATAATATTTAAAAAAATAATTATTATCGGAGTATTAATAAAAGCAAATTTTACCTTGAGAGATTGAGAAAGCTTCCGTGAATTCGCACCCTCAATAACTCTCCCTTGAAACCGGGAGGTACCGGTAATTCCATCGCCAAAATAGCTAGAAACGTTTATTTTTACCCCTTTTTATTCCCTGCCTAGGCTTTTCTATTGTAAATATAAATGTTGTAAACTTTACGACGGGTTGTTTGAGCAGCATAGTCATCGGTTGTAAACATCCAGGTAGCTTTTTGCTCTAGTTACAAATTCAAATCGTTTGCATTGCTGTCTTCAATTCTTAAGTCTGTTAACAACAAGGAACCAACAAGTCAATTTTGAAAATTGAGTTAAGCCTTTTCATTTCCAAGGATTTTTTTTTTATCTCCTTCATCTTTACACATTTTAGTCAACCACGAACGAAAATTCGTAATTTATGACGGTTGTCCTTAGGTTGTTTTTTTTTTACAACATGTCGATAGTATACAACAACGCACTCTAAAATTCGTAATGCAATAGAAAAAAAAACCTTAAAAAGTTTAATTAGAACAAAAGCAAATGCTATAAAACGTGGGAAAAGTTAAGCTCTTCCTATTTTAACAAAAAAAAAAAAAAAGTCAATTACATGACCGAACAACTGAACGCAGACTTTAAAATAATAAATTAAAAACAAGGCTCAAAAAGTAGGCTGTACATGTAGTATCAAAAATCACCTTGTAAAATGTAAATGAGGAACAAAAACTCCTATCAAATTAAATGTAGGCTAAAAATAATGTATTTGAGTAAAAGTTGTCGCTTTTACGTCTTAATTACCGGATATATATATATATTTTTTTTTAAACCAGAAATTTCACTTTCTAAATTTAAACGTCAAGTACACTTGTATTCGCTTAACATAAAAATAATTAATATTCCTAATTTAATACGCCCGAATAGTATACATACAACCTTCAAATTTTCCTTAAATCAACTAAATTGCTTTAATAAATTCCCAACTTAAAAAAAAACTTAATCGCGGTAAAATTTTAATTAAATCGCGTTTATTGGCGTAAACGGAAAAATAAATATCAATATCGGCGTTCTGCCTTCCGAGGTCACATGCATCCAGTGTATAGGCCTACTGTACGTAGTGTGATGTGTACTTTATTAGTTTTACTCGTACAGTATATTAGTTCTCTCTTAAGTTTCGTAACCTGGTGCAAACAGAATTTAAAATAAATTCGCGGAAACAGGAAGTTTAAAATAAGCAAAAACTGCATTTTTTGTCTAAAAGTGGAAAAATCTGATTTCGTATCAAATGATCAGTCTGACAGTCTTATCATGTAAAAAGTTTAACACTTCCGAAAACTGTTTAAGAATTTTTGTTCAAAAATTAAAATTTTTCCCATTACGTAATTACTTTTCAGTTAATATCTATTACATAAAAGCGGCGTCATTTTCCATAGTATTTTGCTGTTTAATAATCTTGGCGAAGCCATTAAACTTTTACGTTCCTGAAAGCTCTCTTTTGTTCTAAACTTTATTCCCCCCGAGCAGTGCATTTAACCCTGAACGACAGACGTAAATGATACAAAACATGTTTAAGAGTATCATTTTAGCGATAAAATTCCTTATTAAATAAATATCTAAAATAATAATAAAAAAAAAAGCTAACATTTGTCGTCTAGAGTTTTAAATTTCCCAGCGTCATTAGTTTCCTACAAAGTAATAAATTATTTAATGACGTGTTTTGTTAAAAAAAAAAAAAAAAAAATTCAACGGGAAGAGTTTCGACCTTTTTATCAGACACACAATCTGTGTTTTATCATGTTACATGACGACGAATTAAACTGATGTTTAAGTTGCTGTTAACCCTACAACAGTCGTGTCACGAGTATCATCCAACACGTGTAACAAACCTGCTATTGCTTACCGAATACGTAACGACGCCAGGGAAACCAGATAGATAGAGAGAGGGGGAAAAAAAATAAAGAGAAGAAATAAAAATGCATAATGTACGTGAGTTGTATAAATTAAAACGAAATTTAGGTTATTTAGTGAGCTCGTAAAAGGCAGTGTATCTGGCCGGTGTAACAACATGATCTCAGCGGGATGCGGTGTGAAAGGGTGTCGCCATATGCCAAAAACGACGCAAACACCCAACCACGTCAACTTCAGCTTGCAAACACCACAAATCAAAGGTGAAAGCGTTCAAGAATGGACTTGACTAATGTTTTCAAGTAAAACCTCGATCTATCGTTTTCAAAAAAAAAAATTTACGCAATACCTGTACTGTATTTTTCTTTTTTTTTCAATTTTATTGGTTTCCTATGGATAATGCCAAAAATTACCTTTTGCCACAAAATAAATATGAAAAATTACTAATGGCTTGAATCAAACCAAAATTAGACTTTTTAAAAGAGTAAAAATCGTTCTTTAAAAGTACATGCACAGAAAAAAATCGTTCTTCAAAAGAATTAAAATATTTTGCTCAAAAATGATTTTATAATGAAAAATGCAATCATAACTTTGCCAATTTATGAAACTTTCCATACATTTTCTCTTTTTCTTTTGCAATTTTTCACAGAATTTCCATTAAAACAAATTGTCCTTCCTTATCGATAATTTTTTTCTTCAACTATTTCAGATTTCAAAACAACGAAATATCGAGGTTTAACCCAGCTGACAAACAAGAAAGAGAGTGAAGGAAAAAGTAAGATCTAAAAAACGAAAAAAAAAAAAAACTTAATTTACGAAACTGCATTGAAGACTGCTTTAAAATTTTGAACGAGTTGCATAAAAATTAGCAGCCGTCAAAAATGTATTCCGCGCCTCCAGTACGTTTCGCCTGCTCTGCGTGTGCGCACGTAAGTGGAGGTGTTTTCGCGTTCAATTCGAACGTGCGATGTATTTTTGAAAGTAATAGACCACACCGAGTGTTATTTTATGTTACCAAGTGTCTTAAGGCGGCTTTGCACGGCCGAGATAAACATACACACACACCTAACTAATCACGCGCGCGCAAACACACCGTCAACGCACCTCAAATTACACTCTTGCAAGAATTTGTGTCCTAAAGCTACAAAGTTAAATAAAAAAAAAAGTGATGGAAACCGAGGTCGATGGAGAATCGCCAAGAACTTAAAAAGTTTCCCAAGCGCGCGGGAGGGGAACGTGTATAGCACAACACGTGTTCGCAGGGGGGTTAACAAAGGGGCGGGAAAGAAGATTGACCACATTCTCAGCAAATTAAATTGTAGCGTGTTAAAAATTAGCCCGATTAGAAATTTTGATAATATTTATTAAGTAATAAAATGTTATACTTGTGTGCTTTAAAAAAATATTAATGCGCTTGGATAAGATAAAACAGCTGAACTTATCGCATAAAATATTCGACGTACAAAATAAAAAACTAATTTAAATAATTACGAGTAAAAGATTTACATACGGTATAGAATTTGTTAAAGTATTCATCACGAATAGAAAATAATTTAAACTCAAATAATCAGAAAATATGATAAATACGTAAATTTAATTTTGCACTAATTGAGCGAAGAACTTAATCACTATAATAGTCCAGGACTTAAAAATTTGGATCTTTTTTTTAATTTACCATTTTGATGAGTAAGAAAATAAAACCATTTTACTCAAAATAAGTTTTCGTCAACCCTAAAATTAATAGGTAGGTATACCCCAAAATATTATTATTGTACAAGTATAAAGTTTACCGATATTCAAAATATGTGAAACTTCTAAAATAAACTAAAATTTAATACCCTGAAATTCCTTACAAAATCATTTCGTTAATTTCCTTTCCTCACTTCATTAAACACATGGCTCGAGTTTGAAGTAGCCTACATTATAATGGGAATGCAAGCTTTCTTTATTACTCATTATTATGATGCGTCTCTAAATATCTTCTACATTTAAAAGCAATGCTTTTCATACTTGTGCAAAAAAAACCCTCAGTTTATAACCGAAAATCCTCTAATAAATCCCAGATTTAAAAACCTATAATATTAAAACGCCAGCCGACCACCACTCAAAACATTTTCCACACAAAAAAAAAAAATCTAATTCGATGACACATTTATTGCGTATGACTTCATCTCGAGCCACTTCATTCGTCCACACTCTCTCCGTCAATCCTACATGATCGCATTTAGGGCGGTAAAAAAAAAGGTAGGTAAGGAAGGGGGGATAATAATATAAAATGAAATGAATAAATGACTCACCCCTCTGAAGAGTGGAGGTGAAGATCTGCGTGTCACCCGTGGTACAATTCCACCTCTCATTACGGAATTGGAACTGACACTCGAGTATTCCTCTTCGAGCTCCTTCGGATACCGATGCGATGGAGTTGGGTTGACGTTCGCACACCTCGATTTGCTGCGAGACCAAACCGGGTAGGCTGTTACACAACTCCCTCAAGCGATCGTGTGGATTGCTGTGGGTGGTGACGATGGAGGTGGAGAGAGGAGATGGGTTCACCGCTTGGCTCAGCTCAGTCTTCTCGCTGACCGGTGGAGCCGAGATACCCGACAGGCCCAGATACCTAACCCCAAACGAAAAAAGAAGAAGAAAAAAAACAGGAACAATGAGAAAAGTAAATTAAAAATGTAAAAAAAAAAAAACCAGTTCAAGTACCGATTCATCGATAACTGGATATAATTAACTAATAAAGTTGGTGCCAACCAGACGCCACTCGAACAATTACACTCATAATTAGCGCCCAAAAATCGTTAAAAATGTTTCGGATTTCCAATTACAATATACAGTACTACTATCATTTTGTTTGCAAAATACAAGTCTACATTTTTTTAAAAAAATATATTGTATACCCTACAACACCATAATATTCTATAATTCATTTGCCATTAAAATCCCCCGTAAAATATAAAACGAGTTAATAAACAAAAACAAAAACTTTTAATTTATACGGTTCCTGATTTACGCTCACCCTTGCGCAATAACGAATACCAGGAGAATAGCAATAATTATTTATCTGATGTAATAAAAATACGTTAAATTATAGCTCTCATTTAGAAAAAAATTTAACAAATAACAAAATAAATAATAGCAGATTATTAACATTTTTTGCTATAGAATAATTGTAGAACATTAGTTTGTTTGTAATAAAAACATTTTTTCACCATCCTGCTATACGCTGTATTTGGATAACAAATTTATAATTTTAATGAAAATTATTATTCATCATAAATAAAACATAGTATGATAATTTCTTCGCTGCTTTTCCTTATGTTTCCTTGGTTCTAAAGAGAATAAAACAAATTCAACGCGTGAGAATGTCAAAGCCGCACAAAACTATACCGAATTCAAGAAACTTATTGCATCGGTGAATTATAAGCTACATTACGTGTAAACTAAAACCGTATAAATATTAGTCTATATTTTTTTAAATGTTAAAAATACTGCCTCATCACTCTCGCCAACAGCTGCTTTCCTTTACAGTACACACCATCTTTTCCATCAACAATGACTCGAGCCTTCTAATCAAAAAATACTTAATGTTTTAAAAGTTTTAATAAGCAACCCCTAATTTTAGAAAACGAGAGGGAAAATTTTGTTTAAAAAAAAACCCTCTCCGAATTTCATTACGAGTATGTCAATCAAAACATGATATCAATATTTATACATTTTAATAACTGTTTGGTGAATTTTAACGTGAGATTATTATTTTCGCAAACTTAAATCTTTATATATTTTTTAAAATAATAATAAAAAAAACAACAACAGTGCAATAAGATAATGATCGTGATCAATTTTAAATAGGCGTATTATTCCAAACAGGCATTAAAAATAAGAAAAGTCTTCCAACCGTCTTGTTATGTAAGTTTGACACATATCTTTTAAAATGTTAATGTTACCTAAGGTGCAATTCGATCAATATTCATATTTTAAAGTTATGTTTTTTCTTTTTTTTAATTACAAAGTAAAATAGTTCCCGCTTCATTAGAAACAGAGATTGGCATCGTTTTACGCTCATTTCCTGAACACCGTTCGCGACTCCTGAAGCTGTTTTCTAATCATAACAACTATCTCATTTTTTTTTATTAAAAAAAAATTTGTTTATTAATATTTTTCTTTTTTTTTTCCCCTCTTATTTATATACAAAAAAATTATTTTACAGTCAAATGTAACTTAATTCGAAAGAGTTAGCGTCATAGTAAAATAAATAAAAATTTAAAAACTACCGGTAAACTTATAAAATAAAAACTTGAAATGTCATTCTTTACTCACAGAAACAGATAAGCTTAGCTATTATCAATATCTGTTATATCATTATTCAATAAACCACATTAAAATTTCCTTATACCTTATCCTACTGTAGGCCTACCTTCTATTTTTTCAATTTCTTTTTAGTAGCAACAACATGAACTTTTTTAAACTGAAATCAATGTAAAAAAAACCACGAGTAATTAAATGGCAGCCAAATATAAGTAATAACTAAAAAGCAATTACATGTACAATGCTAAAATGATACAGAATTGCTGCGTGTATTACGATATTAAAAATAAAATAAAGAAAAAAGAATGCAGTAAAACTACTTTTCCAATATTTTCCTGTTAAAAAATTGGAAGCACTAGACTCGAGTGCCATTTAAAATACATGCACATAATGTAGAGAATAAAAAAAACAAACTGGTAACTTATTTAGCGTTAATTGCTCAATCAACAAGTGAGTTATCTATCAAATGGCAATTTTCTTAAAAAGTTATCTTTTCTTCTTTTTAAAAGACACCAATAAATATTTTTATTCAGTCGACCAAGCGCTAATGGACCTCCCATAGCAATGCAACCCCAAATCAATTGACGCTTCGCTCAGACTGGTCTCGCCGTTAAAGAGGGAGTAGATGATCGCGGACAAATAAATTCCCAATGAATAGTGGGTGGTCTTTTTTCCCTTCTCGGTATAAATCAAATTCAAAGCTCAGTGGTCTGAATCAATGTTCTTAGTAAAAAGAAGAAAAAAATCTTTATTCGCCCACTCTTTCACGGTTCCCACCCTCTCCTCCTCCTCTCGGTGACGACACCCTGCGCTAAACCACGGTCTCAACCCATTACAGTGAAAGAGCGAGCTAATCATCCACTCATTTTTATTTTTCTTTCAAAATGTGTTAAAAAAAAACTGAAAAAATAAATTCTAGCTTCTGATAATTTATTGTTGAGTGAGCGAACATTCTTGAGGTTAACAGCGAACAAATGGCGTCGTTACCGAGTTGAAAAGACAAGCAAAAATCTTTACACAAATTGACAAAGAGAGAGAAAAATGCAAAAAAGAAGAAGAAAAAAAAAAAGAAAAGTGTTTTGGACATTGGTTAGGAAACAGTGCCGTGCATGGTTAGGCCTATAATGTCTACTTAGGACCTTTTACCGGTATTTTTTTTTTTGAAGAAAATGATGGTGGTTTGTCCTCTTTAGTAAGAACGATGGGGAGTCCGAAGAAAGAATTCAGCAAATGAGCTGAGTATATCGATGAGCATTGGGTTGATGGGGGGTCTCTTAACGTTTTTCGCTCTCATCACGTGACACATTAAAACCTCGCAGTTAACTTAAGCCCGGTGTCAAATTAGTACCCAATCCATTTTAAAAGTTGACAAGGGCGGAATTTCCTTCGTAATTTTAATCGCCTTTTCTTCTTCTTCTTTTTTTTTTTTTTTAAATAATATCCAATACCGGTATATTAAATTGAGTTTTAATAAAGATGTCAAAAATTAACGAATTTATCGATTTTTAGAAAAACAAATTAAGTCAAAAGCCGGAAAAAAAGAAATAAATAAAAAACATCTAACTTAAACGCACTGGGATAAGAAAAAAAAATACAATTATATAAAATTTATGGCTTAATAAATAATTAAGTAGAACACATAATTATTACCATGATTAAAATTTCACGGAGAAAATTAAGTGTACGGCGAAATAACATTAATATTAAATTAGAAACATAATTAATTAAAATAATAATAAAAAGATGAATTTACGTAATCGTTAGTGTGTATTAAATTTCAATTAATTTGGCAACAGATGTCGCTGGCGCGCAAACATCAGCCGCACGCACGTCAACCCTCTCCCCGCCCCCCTTAAACCCACTAAATATGCAAAAAGCTTACATATTAGTTTTTATAAAAAAATAATTAATTGCCCATTTTGAATCATCTTTCTTCTCCATCATCCTTCTTCGTTCCCACCCACCCCCACTTCATCCCTTCCGAACAGTAACAAAGCCTGCACGCGAGAGATATTCGTACAAATTATTGCACTATTACGAAAAATAATTGCAATGTCACGCCAGAAGATAAAAAGTCAAAAAAAAAAAAAAAAGAAAAAAGAAAAAGAAAAAAAACCACCATCCTCAAACTGATGCAACAGCTGATTTTGAAAACCGAGAAAGCTTGCATTATACATGTGCAGCTTTTCTACTAATTTGGTATTTTTCGTTTATATAGCCTCTTCAGAATTTTTTTTTTAATATGGATTAATGCTATCCAATATTGATATTAAATTCAAATTTAAACAGCAATTAAAAAATATATACTAAACCAGATTAAATTCCGGAGCTAAAATGGGGTTTAAAAATGGTAAGCGCAACCTCACAATTTCTCTTACAGTATTTTATTTTTTTTCGTTTTTTACTACTGTAGCATCAACACCAACTATAATCAACGTACATGTACGGTACTAATACAGTGTAGGATAAAAATTAAATAAATTTAGATCAACTAGATAGACATCGATATGCATCAATCAACATCCTGGCGCAATCCTACAACAATTATTTATACAATACAGTACTATATTATTAATATAAAAAAAGTCACGATTATAATATTGCTGCATTCGATAGAAGAAGAAAAAGAAAAAAACAAGTGTAAGTCCTTAATCTAAATCAAAAAATTTGATTTAGCTTTATTTATTCTGATCTCAGTTTGTTTTCTAAATTAATACTGTACTGTAAACCCATTCAAAGTAAAATCTAGTATTGTATAAAATTATGTAATGTACACTATAGAGGTTAATTGTTTGCATAAAATGTTTTAAAATAAAATGCTTTTGAAAAAAAATATATCAATAATATATTAAACAAAATATCGCAGTCGAAATTTTTTATACTGTATATCCCCAAATCAATAAATACCTCTTATGATATTCACTAAAGTCAAACAAAAAAAATGTTTTAAGAATAAACAAAAATGAATAACCAAAAGACGCGACGCGTTTTATTATTATATTTACCGTTTATCTATTTATTATTCGTTTGTTGACAAAAAATAATAAGCCAAAGTAAACATAAAAAGTTCGTCACGCGCTTTGGGGAAGTTGAAATCGCCAAGAATTTAACAGGAATGAGGAGATGCAACGGTATCAAAAAATGAATAAAGAGATTTATTTTAGTCGTGCAAACAAAATGCATATAAACAAAGAAGAGATTTATGAAGATTCATTTAGATATGTGCATATCCAGGTGTTCGTGCGTGTTCAACTAGGCTCACTTACAATAAATTATTTTTATGCTTTCCTATACTTTATGATACACCGACGTGAAATGTGACAGAGTTCCGTTAATAAGTCATTCCACTTTCAAACAAACACATTATTTTCTTTCAACGACGTAATAAGACAATAAAAATAAATAAAACCCTCTTCTATATCTATAAAATAAAAATACAAAAAAAAAAAAAAAGAATTCTTTTTGAGAGAAAAAAAATCCATTCTTTTGGCGATTTTGCCGTTTAAAATTTAAATCTACAATATACACAATACTGTAACACCAAAATATAGGAAAACCTCTGCGCAACAATATTTGGAAATAGAAAATCTACTTGCTATAAAACAGAGTTTCGATAAGAATTTGCTTACGAAACGCATAACGTCCAATATAAAGACTCAAGTCCGACGTAAAATACGATATAAACTAAAACGTTGCACGTACTATGACGTACATTTAGACTTTTCCTTTAAAAAAAAAAATAATAATAATAAGAAAATTTTTTAAAGGGTTAGAGCATACGATCTTCAAAGTTGTACATCGGTTTTTGGTCGGCGATTCATAAATTAATTGATTGGGTTCCGTACAAAGTCTGGGATCACCACAAAGTAAAACTACAAACAAATTCGTCACCAAAATTTCACCGATCGGCTGCCAATTCCCTATTATGTTTTGTCAAGCAAGTGAAATTTCTTCTTATTTGTGCTCATTATAAACAAGTTAATAACAAATTTAAAATAAGAAAAAAATTAATATCAAATATGAAGCATAATTAAGTTCCCTTAAAGGAATTATTAATTTGATCCCATCAGTTGCTATAGGAAACGATTTTTTTTATTACGGTACAAATAGAAATCTATAATTACCGTAAATCTGTAAGAGCATAATAATTATTATCATCTAAGTTTCCTACTCATACATTCTGTAGTTCAATTAAGGTTAAAAGATAATATTCTTTCCGATTAAAATTTATATTCAAAAAAATAAATAAATGCCCGTTAATGCAAGTACTCAATTAAAAATTATCTAAACAGTTGAGAATGAATAATAAATACTTCAAAAAAATAATTTCCGTTAAAAAGTTTCTTTCCAGCTACAGTATAATAATCGTAAGCTAAATCATTAAGCACTAGTCAACAATAATTTTGAAAAATACTTTAATAAAAACGTCTCGCTATTTTGCGATACTAATCTAAAGCAAGTAAAAAAAAACTTACCTAGACAAGTAAAGATTTAAAAAAAAAAAATCTAAACAAATAAGTCAAAAGCTTAAAACGACATTTTGTAAATAACTCTTAAATGAACTAAAATTGTTTTATGACGACTGCATTAAATTTAACAAAAAAAAATTTAAAGACTGAGACATAAAAAAAAAAAAAACATGCAGTAATTTTTGTTATGGAGCAAACGAGCATTTGTTTTGCCAAGTGCGTGTAATTTGTCATCCGTTTGACACACTTTCAAATGACATTTTTAAGTTTCAAGATTTACGTTGAGCTGACTACTTTGACGAGTAAATTTAAAAATCTAGTCGATCCCAATTCTGTCAAAAATATACATATATATTTTTTTTCAAAAAAGAAATGTAAAAAAAAAAAAATTGAAAAACACGGAGATCTGTGCAACTGATGCTGAAAGCACTCACTCAACGTTTAGATAATTGTTTCTGCAGATCAAGTCAACAAAAATATTATACTGTACATAGTAGTATAGATCTCGAATAACACGATTTTATAATTAATGTTCAAAACTGAAGAATTTTAGATCACTGGTTTCTGAAAGCGACTAATATTATGTAAATACATGTATGTGGTTTCGTTTGTTTGTTTTTTTCGGTACACCGTGAGTGCCGCACACTGTATAATGATGGTAGTTCTTCTACTACCGCGTAGAAAAACTATCTTCATTATAATTGTGCGGTTTATCAGGCCATTAAAAATTTCTTTTTATAAAAACTTTTAAAATTGACACTTTTTTTTATAAGTGTATATTGCGTCCGTTTTATGACTCTAAACTTATGTGACACAGTGAACCAAGTCAAATCACAAATTTTTTGCGTTTTTAAATTATGATACACAACTACATTAGATCTTCACCCAATTCCACTTTACCTCGCTTACAGTATACTGTATAACCAGGGATTTCGACGAAAAAGAAAAACGAAACAGAAAGTCAGTTAAAAGATTGCGAGCAAAGCAGGTGAGTGGCGAATGTGAAGAGAATTTTAATTTGTTGTGTTAGAGTGTTGTGGTGGCGAAACTGCTAATTCGAGCGTGTAACACACAATCGCCATTCATTACCCATCGATTAAATCGCTGTCAAAATGTCATCTATGTCAAAAAAAAAGAAAAAAAAGACTTTGATGTCTATCTCACGATTTCCAACTCCGCAGCTGAAACGCACAGCTCAAAATTATATCAAAAAGAAATTTCAGCTTAAAAAAGCAAAAATTCAAAAGGGATTGCTTTAATTACGAATTAAAAGCTTTTGACTGATAGCTATTTCGCCCATTAATCGCCCATCACAACTCGCGGTTTGCCCTCTTTCCCCTCCCACCCTTTTTCTTCCGATCGACCGTTTGAATCGAAACCACACGGAATGTTTTCAACTAAAAAGGTAGAAGTATAATATTTTGAGAAATGAAACTACAGTATTTGAAAATGAGAAAGGCAGGAGGAAACTCAAGATTTTTTGTTCCACCTGCGCAGAAGAAAAAGATCAATTCGGAATTGGAATTAGGCGTTGGCCAAGTTAAAAACATTTTTGCAGCTAAAAACAAAACGCGCGCGCGCAAAAAATAATAAATAAATAAATAAAATAGTTTCTTAAAAATGTTTATGTTTCAATGCAATGTAACGTTGTAGGTCGATTTATTTTACTCTAATTTAGAACAAACCTCAAAAACGCCATAAAAAGTTCAAAATTTCGTCGTTACGATAGCCGAGGGGGGAAAATCTTTCATAAAATATAATTTCGAGACTTAAATTTTAAAATAACATTTAAAAACAACGTAGTTTTCAAAGAAATAAAATTATTCCGACTCAAAACACACAAAATAATTTCGCTCTGGTATGGGAAATTTGTTAAAAGGAAAGCACTTAAAATTTTCGTGCAGAAGATCAGCGTAAATCCAGCTTTACATAAAACTAGATCTTCTATTAGCAAAGAAATACAGTATTATACACAGCAATTTTTTAACGCAGGATTGAAAATAATTTCGCAATTACATGGACATTCATCAATATACGCGTAAGAGCAAAATAAGTGCCAAAAATATTTCTTTTTTTTTTTCATTGGTCAGCTGCATTTAACTAGTGCACGTCAATAATTTTTGTGCTAATCAATAATTCTTAGCATTTAAAAAAAAAACCCCAATCCAATTCATAATTTTTTTTAAAAAAATGAATAAAATGTTATTAAAGCGTGTCATTTTTGTAGCCACCCACATTGCTATTTTATGTCAAGAAAATAAAAAGCTTAAAAAATTTAATTGGAACTACCATGCGAGTTGTTGAATGTAATAAATCTTTTTGAGACGGAAGCTTGCATCCGTTTGCATCACGCCATCAAATTTAACTCCCATCATTTGTGACAATTACAGCTCGTAAAATTCAAGCTAATCAAAATACAAGTGGTACGTTGAAAAATACAAAAACAAAAAAAAAAAATTTTTTTTTTTATAAAAAGATGAAATGATAAAAGCGGATGAATGAGAGATCAAGTGATGCAAAAGATGTTTTTCCATCCTTCTTGGTTAGTTGTCATTTGTGTAATTTAATCCCAGATTAACCCAGCGTGATGTCAAAAGTGCGTGGTCGGATCGAAATGACCAATCCCATCTCTCCCCTTCAATCTCCTCTCTCCCCCTCCATTAATTAAACCTCGAGGTCTAGCACAATAAATAACGCAGTATGGAATTTCATGTGCTCTATAGTTTTCGTGAAAAAAGCTCATTCAAAGCGAATAATTTTTATTTAATTATTTTTAACTAAGGTAAATAAATAAAATATTTGAAAGATCAAAAACATTTTAAAAAATGGTTTTTTTTTTCTTGGAGTAAAGACGCCGAAATTTTCGCTCCTTCTTGTTAATTGAAGATTCACGTGAAATTATCCGACTATGATAACTTTGTATGACCTTTTAAAAGCTTTGTTTACATTCGTCAACTTTATACCTACTATCATCGCATTGTAAAAAAAAGAAGTCATGATCAATAAAAACCACCTTAAAATAATTTTTTCACTCGCAAATTATTTTAAAAAATTTAAGGAACGCTTTCAAAAATTATTGCGCGAGAAATAAATCATTCGCTTAACGCGAGTTCACCGTTTAGTTTTAAATTAAACATTATTTTTTACGCGATTTCAATCGCGGGTTGTGTTTTTTCCAATAAAAACATAAGTAATTAAAACCTTTAAATACGCGTTAATTTTTTAAAAAATATATATAAAGTAAGTTACCGGTACTGTTTTTTAAGCTGATTTTCTTTAAACTCATGAATGTTCAATACACTTTTTTTTTCAATAATAAAAAAAAAAACAATAGGTTTTTATTTGACCCCAAGAAAAATGGGTAAATCTAAGTTACCGGTTCTTCTTCAGGCAATATTCCACTTTTCAAAAAGAAAAAAAAAAAAGATTTATCATTTTATTCAAAAATTTCGAAACTTGAAAAAAAGTAAAACCGGATTTTCACAGTTACAGTATTCATAATAAGATAATTCATAACCCACGAAAGATAATTTTCATACACAGTATTTATATATTTTTCCTCGTTCATCTAGTTAATCAGCATTTTAGTGTTGAAAACTTCCGATAGCGACGTTGTCATCTCGTCGTCTTATAAACGAGGCGTTAAGAGCCAGACTGAAACAACCGCTTTTTAGCAGTCCTCTTTTCGGTACGGTTTGAAAATTTGCTAAATAATTTTAATCATTTGGCCCTTGTTCCCATTCCCCTCCCAAAGTTTGGGGTTCACCTCGTTAATGTGGCGCATCTCGCATTTGCCGGCAATATGAAGTAATCAAAGGACTTCTATGCCAACCCGTCAAGAGAGAAGCGTATAAAGATGGTCGGGGAAAATTATTAGTGTTTATTTAGACGCGCGATAGCAATCGAGAGTAGCAGGAAGTACGCCATATTGACCAGATAGGGCCCTGCTTTCCTACAGGGTGCACTTAACCTTTGAAGAGAAATTGGGGATAAGAGCTCAATCGTTAGTATCATTTTAAATTTAATAGTAGCTTATTTAAGAAAATAATTAGTATTCATTAAAATTGAACAATAAAATGAAATATAGAGAGTAGAGTAAAACGAGATAATTATGATTAGTCAATAGAAAAACGGATAAGAAGAGTTTGTGTCTAACACACGACCCAGAGTGAATTAAAAATTACATTTTAATGAATGGAAATTTAGAATGTTTTTCATGCATTTTTTTTGTTAACAATTAGCAATTAAACATTTTATAACGGTATTCAATAAATTACATTTTAATAGTCAAAAAATAAAGCCATTGAAATCGTCAAAACTGAAGAGTTTCGACATTTCGCTTTCAATGAAGTTAGATTTGGGCCTATCTGCCGCTCATCCCCTCAAATATAACAGTAGAAAAAGATAAGAAAAAAAAAAAAGATTGAAACTTGTATATGAACTTTTTTAAAAAAAAAAAAAAATAGTCGTAAAAATCTTTCAACGTCCTCTTCAACAAGAAAATAAATCAACTTTTCTTTTAGAAAAATATGTAAAAGTCATAAATTCGAGTTAAAAGAAAGCTTTATTTTGTTTTAATGGGAATTCGGTGAGTGGATTTGGAAGACATGTCTCGATCCCACAGAAAATTCTTTGAGCCAAGAAAAGTCTTTTGCCAATTAAGTTGCACGCAAGTAACGATTTACAAGGTCGCCAACAACGAACTGGTATCAAGAAGTCTCCATGTGTCCGTCCACTTCTCCCTCTCATTAAATAATGGTGCTTGTCAACATTTTTATTAGTAAAAAAAAAACTCCCTTCAAATGATAAATTTCAAGAATTTTCAAACTACATGTTTTACAATCACTACCATCGTCAATTATTTGATCTTGTATACATGACAACCCAGCTAAATAACTCGATCCGCTTTTTTAAACTAAAAAAAAAATTAAACTGCACTGTTACAAAAAAAAAAAAATTAAAAACTTCATTTTCAAAAAAACTAAATGCAAATTCCTCGAATACATTAATAACGCAATTAAATATTAGGCAGCACAAATATTATTATCTAATTAGCTCCTAAATTAACGTCGAACTCTGCGATGGTCTGGAGGGAAATAACAGTTTTGAATTTTAGAAAGTGAGTTTAATTATAAATCTTGCTTAAAATATTTTAATCTTGTTTAGAATAACTACTTCTATTACCACCAATATAAACTTACTTTAAAAACAGGTACAAGTCGCCAAACTAGATTAAGGGAGCCTATATCAAAGAATAATAAAAATTTACAATGTCTGATTTAAAAATCAATTACACGTATTTTTATGACATTTAGTTTGAAAAAAAAAAACTAAAATGTATTCATTATTGAAGGTCAAAACATCATCATTTTCAAAGATTATCTTTAAAATTGCTTTGTTTTTCTCTCTCTCTCTCTCTTGCTTAAAAGAAAAATTCGTTTCATTTCAGATAAGCTAATAAAAACATTATAAATTACTGTACTGCATATAAAAAAAAATGTTGAAAATTAATTACAACGACAATCTGCTGTACAAGCTAATTAATAGCGAAGACGGTGTAGCTGTCTAAAACAACTAATTTCCGGTTATTTTTTAATTGATGAGAGCAGCCATTTAATTATCGAGAAAGACGATGATTGTTCATTTATCTTCTTCTGCTCCCCCCCTTCGACCACCCACCCACCCCCGCCGTTCGATAATAAAAAGCCATTTGCCTTTAAATTAAGCAATTTGTAATCGCCATTGTTACAACGACGACGAGGTCAGATGATAAAAATTCATTAGCATCCCTATCACCGCAACTCTCGAATTAACTTTTCTCTACAAAAATATTTGAACCCAAGAACAAAAAGAAGAGGGAGAGAGAAAGAGAGAAAGTACGAAGAGAAAATTAATAATAATTCCTGATAGTTAATTTATTTCCTGGACATTTTGACGGAACGCAGTCTCACAACTCGATTAATTTTCCCCACTGTCAACTGATTAAAAAGCAATTAAAAAAGTTGAAATCGATGACGCAGCTGAACGTGAGCTTGTAATTCAGTAGAACCTAGAGAAGGGTTTTCTCTCTCCTATGGTTCCCTGACTTTTTGAGTTATGATGGAACGGTGGATAAAATGTTTGCTCTTTTCATCTCTCAAAACAACCTCAAAAAAGTTGGGTCTCTCGTTTACATTATGTATCTCACTCGTCAAATTATTATTGCCTCCAACCAAATTGCAAAAATGGAAATCCATTAGGCACGTGCATCGCACATGCGCATTCGGCGTATTGACAGTCTCTTTAAACATCCACATTCTTTAGAGAAATATTAAATGACAACAAATTTAATATTTTTAAAAACAAATTTTAGTTTAATTAAGTTTAAAACCAATGAACCGGTAATACAGTTTCAACAAAAAAAAAAAAAAAAAACTACCGGGTAAAAAAATTTCAAAATTCTATTTACCGTAATAAAAACTACCGGTACATTGGAAACCTCTGCAAAAGTCCCCAACGTTGTCATACGTTTCCAATGCTGCATTCAAAAATAATACCGTAATTAAAAAAATTTGACTCCCTTTTACATAATTTTAAATCATTTAACCCAAACTGATTGGTCGCACCCGCTAACACAGACTAGCGTGCCAGCTCCATCATGCGCTTTTGTGGTCCACCTCGCTCACTGTGCATTTTTAAAAGATAAATACCGTATTACTTGGAATTTAAGGCGCACTTTTGCCCCGCTTTAAGATTTCGAAGCCTTTCAATTTTTTTATTTACCCACACTTTACTCACATGCTATAGTCGGCAACACATTTGATTTTACGGTTTTTACGAGAGAACGCTGCCTTTAAGTTTGACCATTTTTCACATTCTGAAACTCACTCAGATTTAAATGTCATCAAAAATACTGCATTATAAAGATTCATTAAAACGAAAAATTATTTTATAATGTAGACATTGTAATGGAATTACAAATGTAAAGTTATATAATAATAATAATAATAATAAATAAAAATATTCTTTAGATGCTGTATCAAAATATCTTTTAAAAAGTTTTTTTTATTTTTCAACTGTGAAAGTTAAAAATGCGCCTATGAATACATGACGTCTTAAAATCCATGTAATACGGTAGTAATACTGTACTAGTAGATATTTGAAAGTCCTCTTTCCTTATACGTAACTTGTCCGCAGGGTAAAAAAAAATGGGCAAGGAATCTAGGTATATTATGGATGCCGGTATGCAGTATAAATACTGTACATCTGTATAATATTAAATATTTAGGAGCGCGAAGACTAGGAAAAAATATTGAGAAACCAATGGGGAAAAAAAAGAACTACAAGATTTAATATTTTTTGCTGTCAACATCACCTTCAATTTCTTTCTAAAATGTTTTGGTTTTCTCGAACAGTTTCGAAATAAATCTTAGCAAATAATACTACTGTTTTTTTCCCCCCTTTAAACTTATTATCTTAATCAAGGAATAGAAACGTGCTTAAATTCTTGATAACTAGAAAAATAACATTTAAAAGAAAAAAAAAACCCCACTCATAATTTTTTCCCCTTGTTTATCAAATTTCGCCATTGTAATCAACGATGCTAATTTTTTTTTATTACTTATCGAAGGAGAGCTAATTTAAAATCACCTTGTTATTATTAACTTCAAGAAAAAAAAAATTTGTTACTTTTTATCAATTACCAATTGGAAGAGTCATGAACTTGAAATTTGGCTTTGTTCGCAATAAAAATAAAAAAAAAAAAAACAACGCTTATTGTTTGACCGCGATCTACTCTTCTACCGGCAATACTAAAATCTCTTTAAATTTCCCATATAAAACACAGGTAGTTGTTGAGTGGTAGTATGCCGTCGACCATGAGATGAGAATTCAATTGTAAATTCGCTAACTCGTAGTTGTAATTCTCACGACCATTATTTACGATTCACGAATTCCCCGTCCTAATAAACGGGTACAAACATCAGCTAAACACCTTCTTCGAGGGGTAAAAGGTCATCACCCGCCCCATCTCGTCCACTCCTAACCACCCATCAACACACATTATTATTATTTAGAAGAAAAGAAAAAAACACTCTTTTTTTTTTTAATCAATTAATAGACGGCGATTGGTTGGCGACCTTTAA
Source organism: Polydesmus complanatus (assembly GCA_034692225.1). Classification (NCBI taxonomy): domain Eukaryota; kingdom Metazoa; phylum Arthropoda; class Diplopoda; order Polydesmida; family Polydesmidae; genus Polydesmus; species Polydesmus complanatus. The sequence goes on along the minus strand of JAQGAZ010000381.1, from coordinate 46,324 downwards.
CCTCTTTCACCTTTCTGTTTCGTCTAGTTTTTTGTCCCTCACTCGCACGCAAAAAAAAAAAAAATTAACCTAGAATCGAAAATAATTAGACTAGGACATGTACGAACTACGGCAACCGGTTTCGGGGTCTGCGCGGAGGAGAATGTCCTTGATCCGATCCCTGAATAGAAAAACGCGAGCATTGTTTTTCGGCTCTCCCCCGAACATTTTTTTTTTTTTTTAACTTACGCAATTAACATGAAAAATACGACTTTCGCTGGCTTTTATGACGAAAAATTATCTAATAGATTTATGAATAATTAAATGAAGAGCAAATGTCGAGCAACCAATGTGAACACGTTATGAGTCAACGGGAAAAATTCCCCTTTGGGCGAGCATTAAGCATTACACATACTGAAGTCTCGATTCCGAAATAACACACGCACCTTCTGCGCTCAATTTGTTTTCCCCCCCCATAAATCATCGAATTGCATTTACCTAGAAAATGATTTTTATATACAATCATGTACTGTATTCAAAATAAGCAACCAAAAAATAAAACCGTTCTTTACTTAACCGGCAATGAATCAAGGTATTTTCGCTCAGTAATAATGGCACAGGACTATTTTTAAACTTTCTTTTTTAAACCTAAAAAAATAAAAATCGCGTTTGTCTTATCAAAATCTTTTCTGTCTTTAAAAATCTGAATTAAATTATTTTAAATAATTTTGATAATGAAAATAGTAAGTGCTTGCTGCAAGTATTGTTAGCAACAAGCAAATAAATGTAAAACTTTTTCGCTTAAAACTGTAGGCAATATTTCATTCACACTTTTATTTTTAATAGAATAATTATTTAAATAAAAAAATTGTTCTAAATTTTCTAAATACGTATCGAAACTCAACTTAAAATCTTTTTAATTGATAAACAGTATCGATTCCTTTGATAAGATGCTCGACTGTAAGCACCTATAAATCAATGCATTTTCGTTCAATAATTATTTCTGTAGAAAAAAAAAACTTAAAACTCAAAAAAAAAAAAAAACCACCTCCTGTAGCTTATTTTTAAATAAAAAATATATTGTTCATTTATAAATACAGTACAGTATATAAATTTGTAAATACATGTACTGTAGCATGCTGCTCATAAATTAGGAAAAGTACATGCAATTTGAAGCAAAATTTTTGCTTTAAAAATTCACAAATATTTCTTCGCACAAAATGTTTTTTCCAAGCGGAAAACTCTTAGAATTAATTCTACTTACATATTAAACCTCGAATGAAATTAGTTTTATTGACAAATACTTTTGGATATTTATTAAAATAATGATAGATTGTGTACTTACATCCAAGTGGAGGCGGCCGCTTGAGCCTGTTTCACCGCCGGCAACCACACGTGAACGGCCAGCAAGAGCGTAAAAATCCGAGCAGCTGCGGGAATAGTATGCATTGTTTTTCACCTCTGTCAAACACGCAACAACCTGCTATTGCTTAAAATTTAACAATTAGTAACACATTGCCGGCTCATTAAATCCGAATGTTAAACGCGCGCGAAAGGTGAAAATCGTCGCTGCATCGTTTGGGTCTTTCAGTCCGATGACCCAAAATAAGCCTTTTATTTTTCACATGCCCCTTCACAAGCACTACAACTTCGGATTCGACAACTCAAGCCATTTCAATCGCCAGCGTCACAAATCTTTCAGGGGCTCGTACATCAAATATCCGTCAAACTCGAAATTATTCCTTTACTTTTATCACGCGCACGCACTGACGAAATTGAGTTTTAAAAATAGAAAATGATTTGAGAAAGTTTTTATTTCTTCGAAGAGGTTAAAAAATAAAATTGTCAGTAGGTTCGAAGCTCCCACCTTGCACTTCGACGACCAATTCACAACAAAAGCGACGCCACTCACTCGCCCATTCATACGCAAAGATAAGAACGATGATTGGGTAGATTGGCGGTGACGTCGACTTTAAGCCATGCTCACACGAGGTCATCCTATAACTGGAGTAACACACTAGACCTAGCGCGTTCTTAATAGCGAAATTACCTGAACGGCAGGAGGGGGGTATGAAAATCATTCGAATAATATTTTTAAATCAATATTTGGTAATTTCCAAAGTTAAATAAACTTGCTTGAGCAGAAATTTTAAGTTATTTGTTGATTTTTGTTTCGAGCCGACTTTGATGTGATGATAGCGCCCCTATCATTGTCATCGTTCAAAGACTACGTCAATATTCATTTGTAGTCATAGTGCAAGAGCACCATCAACAAAAAAGGGCACGAGGAGAGGGGTCCTTGCCAAAACCAAAACAGCTTTTCCCTAACTTTGATAGTAATTTGTTCCGACACTAAAAGGGTATCTAATTACGGACTTGAGTTTCGAATGAACTTTTTTTTATCTTTTTTCCTCAAGAACAAGTGGCAAACTGCATGCTCTCTCATGCACTGTGTACTACATAATTGTGTGAGAAGAGATAGGGCGGTCTCTTAACAAAAAAGGGTCTTTTCGAAAAAACATCCGCCATCATTTGTTAAATAAAAACAAGTACTGTACCCTCCCCCCCTATTTCGTTTTAAAAAATAATAATAATAATAAAAAAAACCTCTTTCAACCGTCCTAAACCAATCATCAATTTTCTATACAATCGAAATAAAAATTACAGCTGACCATGTCAAAATAATTTCTTTATTTTTTAATTACCGGTATATAAAAATAATATTAAATTTCAGAATAAATTTACCGTATTAAAATTTCGTAGTTCATAATAATATTACAGGTATGTAAACAAATATTTTTTAGCTACAGAAGTTGAAAAGTAATTTATTTATTTATTTTTGTTTTTTAAAAAAAGCTGATGTTATTAAAATTTTTATCAACCGAATTGCTTTTTTTTTATTATTATTACTGTCTAAAAAATTTTTAAATCTCATCAAAACGTTTTTTCTTCTTCTAACCATATAAAATTTTTCAAGAAAAGCAATTAAGCTCACAATAGTTAATGTGCGAGATTTGTGTAGAGAGAAATAATAGGTAGAAAGCAGACAGGAATAAAGCACAGTAAATTCAGAAATAACTTTTAAGAATGTGGTTTCACAACCAGAGATAATGACTCCCTGTATTTTATTTTTTTTTCTTCTCCTCCTGAAAATTCACCTTAAAGGTGTTTTAAGAGTTCGAACCCCATCTCTTTTTCTCCACTTCTAACTTATATATAAAATTACCCTCTTTCTCATTGCCTCCTTCTTTCTCTCTCTCTCTGATGGAGACTTCCAATTTCCATGCACACAACCACATTTTAGTGTGCATACACAACCAGAGAGAGAGACGTGTGGAACAGCAAATATAATAATGATAGGCGGTTCAGTAGTTTGCTATTTGTGCCCTATCATCATCACGTACAAGAGAGGGGGGATGGAGCCTGGAGGGAGTGAGAAGTATGCATAATGATTCTCCATCTCGTCTAAAAGCGCAGTGTGAAGAGAGGAAAAGAGAGAATTGACAAAAATATTTTACAAAAGCCTCCTTGAATTTTTTTTTTCTTCTCTCAACTTAGGTGAAAAGGAACATTAATCCTATCACGTGTGTAGTGTACATTTGGAAGCGCCGTAAATACGCCGTTTTGTAGCTCAGCATGTCTCATTTACACATTTCAATAGATGTAACAAAAAAAGTAAAGAAAAAAAAAATTATGTTACTACTACTGGCCATTGCGTTTTGCGGGGACATGACAAAAGTGCAGGAGCCTTAAAAAAAGACCACCCACAGTTCACAAAAATATCCGCACGAAGCGCTTAATAGGCCGCAAAATCAGCGTACGGATGTCGTTGGGAAAGCAAAAAAAGATGATCCCGGGCTATTGTCAGCTCAAATCCAGGGTATTAGGTTTACTAACTCCGTTGCATACACAATGACCCCCTCGCCATACGCGGATTCATACTGCGCGGTTTCCTGTTTTTATAGCAATGCGAGTTCGATAAGTGCATTAAATTTTGCGTATACGCGGATTATAATTCAGTTTTTTCAGTATTATTAAGCGGTTTGGCCATACGCGACATTTTCCACGTACCGTATCTTCCGCGTATAACGAGGGATTATAGGGCCCACCAACGAATCGCTTCCATTCACCCTACTCAACGTTGACATTTGAAACTGGCAGCAGTCAGGGTTGAGTTGTGGCTTCGAACGAAGGTTTTCAAACGTTGCTGAGCTGATAACAACATAAATACGTCAACAAAGGCCAAGAGGAACACCGATACAGGCCGATTGTAATACCCAATCCTCTCTCTCTCTCTCTTCCAAGTTCTAACACTTGGAACAAATTACGGCTTGAATTTTGTTCGGGAGAAGAGGAGAACTTAAAGTGAAGAAAAGAAACAGCGGGTTGTGGAGAGTAGACGCTGTTTGACATCATTGATGATTACGTGTAATTGTTAGCCATTGTAATTAGTGTGATAAAAAGTCTTTTTGACATCCCAAGGCTAGCTTTTTCTTATAAAACGAACACCCAACACTTTTACGTGAGCTAAATATCGACAATTTTAAGATTAAAAATCCAAGTTTGAAGATAAAAAGTATTGTGAAACCCGAACTTAAACCCCAAACGCAGAACAAGTTACATGTACCTGTCTCTTATCGACCTCGATTTTTAGAAAATTTTCTGTAGTAATAAATAATTTAAAAAACCTCAACCTATTCCACAACGTAATCTTGAGCGAATTCATTTTTCCTACCTACTGTACAGTGTCTCCTTTTATTGAGAATAAAAACTTCATTCAGTCGATTTTTTTTCTAGAGTAAAACTGTAAAACCCCGATTATCCGATTGTCAGCATTATCCTAGGGGTAATTTTGAATTTTTTTAAAATTAATCTGCATTAAAATGGTTTAACAAACTACAAACATATTTTTAAATGCAGAAAATCCGAGATAAATAAAATAAAATACCGGTAATAAATCATTTTCTATAAAAAAAAATACATATACCGGTATAATGTATAAACAACTGGAATTTCGTCTAGTTTCAGCATGTGTTGGCCGTATTATACGAGTTATTATTTTTTTTTAAATTTATTACGGTCAACATTAACTTGGATGAATAAGGTTTTACTGTATTTTCGTATACCGGTATTTGTTTTTACGTACCGGTACCGGTAATGTTTTTCTCGTTTCATTCCTGTTTTAAGACAAGAAGATTCGCATTTGGCGCAGCACTCGAAATAAATCGTCTTCAATAAATTATCAACAAAAATATTTTATCTTTTTTTGAGTACCGTATGAAATATGACACAATAACTAAAATTTACAATGAAAAATTATTTTCTAAATACATACATGTACACATTGTATCATCCATTTATATCCGCATAATAATAATGATTGAAGACAATTTCCTAAACTACCTTCATTAATAATTATATCCGCCATGTACAGAATGCCGAATTATTCCACCAATTTATAAGATTATCTAGAATACAATATAATTCGGCTTACATTTTGTTATTATTATTTTTTTTTTTTTTTTCAAACAACGCGGAAATTTTACACGAATTCATTTTATACATAAATACAAATATATTCTGCGTTCCAAATCGGTCAAAATAAAGTGTTTATAAAAATTCCGTAAACCCTCCCCTGTTTTGGGATATATTTAATAATTATTTCAGAAATAAATGTAAAGAACCAAACCTTTACAACATTGATCGTGCGTGATAAACCAAAGTTAAAATTCACTTCAAAAATAAACCTTTCGTTACGTAAAAATACAGTACTGGTACATAATATACTCCTATTTTTCCATTTTATAAAATCAAATAATATTGCATTCAAAATAATTAAAATGGAAAACCAACGCAAATTTTCTTATTTATTTTATGAATACAGAGTATAATATAATGATATAAAAAAAAAATTTTTAGCGTCAGAAATTTTGCATCAGCTTCCCATCATAATAATAATTATTATGAATGCATTATTTTAAGCTTTGAATTGCAGTGAATAGTCGATACACCAAACGTCAATAAAGTAAAATAAAATTTTTTTTTTGGAAGTCAAGTTTTTCTTTCAACTAATAAAATAATTTTTTTTTTCGATAAACGAACAAAATTTCAGATTTCTTGAAGAAAAACATGATTGATAAAACGAAATTGAATGACGAAATAGGAACAAAAATTTATAACCAAGACTTTTTTGTACAAAATTAACAAAATTCTTTGCTCATTGTTGACATCATGACATGTACCAGTTTTAGAAATAATTTAATCTTTGTTTTGTTAGTTTATTTTATTATTTTTAAATTTCGATTTTATTTGTATCGACTTTTCACTATATCGTACTCGTCGCTACGCGACATTCATATTGCAGCCAAAACTTTTAAGGATTTACAGTGCAAACCAAAAAAGCAAAACGCCCGACGATTTTCCAAAAACCTATCCATCGCGTATAACGAGGGAGTAAATATAATACTTATTACTCATCGAGTGCGTGTAACCTGACGGTAATATTATCTTTTCTGTATAATATTATTTTATATACTGTAATGTACAGTCTGATGAACGAATGCTGTCGAGCGAGCAGTGTACACAGATTGTTTACTTGTTGCATATCCATTAGTGATCGATCTACTACGACGTAATACCAGACTTTAAAATAAACTATGATAATCAATATTTGCGTTACTAAAAGTTCAAGTTTAATAATTTAAAAATAATAATAATTTAATAATTAAAAATTTGTACTAAAACTCAAGCGAGTCAATAATAATATTTAAGTGCTTTTTATCGCGTGATTAATCATTTCACTAAAAAAAAAATCGTTGTTTAAAACTCTATGGTAATAGTGATAAATATATTCCTCAACAATAACAAGTATATCGAATACGGTAATAAAAAAAAAATGCTAATAATAATTATAATGCAATAAAATAATATTAATATTGAGTAATAATATTAATAATAATTATAACTGTCGCTGTCTGGCATCATTATTTTTTTTATTAGCGAAATAAATCCCTGTCTGATTAAAAAAAAAAATAATAAAGAAACCGGATGAGCGCTAGCTATTGTTTTTTTTTTCCTATTCACAAAACATTCGCCATTTGATTTCAGTTTTATTATTGCAAATAGGGAGAAAAAACTAATAGCTAAAAAAAATAATAATAAAACCTTGACAAAGAAAGTGCGCTTAAAATGTTATTTTAAAATACAGTAAACCTTCAGTAGAACGAAATTTGCAGTACAAAATACAACAAAAATTGTCTGAAATTCCGTACTAAAACAACCATTAAAACAAAAATTTCAAAATTTTATTGAAAATATTCAAAATTAAATTCGCATTTTAATCGTAATAATTGTTAATTTTGTTATTAATTTTCCTATGAAATCAAATTTTCGAAATTTCTCACTTCAATTTCGTTACTACGCAAAGATTTCCCAGTAGTTGATTGAAAATAATATACGGTAATAAAAATATAATAAATTTAATGACCTTTTATTTTTTCTTCTTTTCAAACCACGTGGTCGTTGGGACTTCCGGTTGGCGTGGAGCACAGTCTGTTGATTAGAATTTCGGAGTAGGCCGCGTTAATCGGTCCTTCGACGTGGTACCTCACGTTCTTATTCGACGTTTTTGGCCTCAATATCCAAGGCAAGGCGGGGGAGTGACCCTTGGCCCTCCACGACGACTCCGAATAGTTCAACGTAGCATTTTCCTCGGATAAATCAACCGGAACTACCTACACGTACACACAAAACCAATAAATCGGGTTTAGTTAATTAAATCAAAACAGTTTGATTCTAGTTAAGTCGTAATTTATCAAATTACTACGTGCATTAAATTTAATCGAGCATCTTTTTCGGCGTTGACTACGAACGAGCCCGTTTCTTCCATTTTACGCTTCACGCTATTTTCATTTCAATTGAGCGCATCTCATTACTTTTTTCTTTCTTTTTTCCCCCCCTTTTTTATCCCTCTCTTTTCTTTATAAAACGCGTACGTGCCGAACAAACGAATGTGCATCATTGATCTGCTTCCCGGCAAATTTACATATTTACAATTCTAAAGTTAACACTTCCATAAACACGATTAAAAAATCAAGTCTTCATTAAAAAAAATTAGTAGGGTTGTTAGTACATGTACTGCACATAATTTTCCCCACATACTGAACAAGTCGGAATAGATTTTTTTCAAATATAGTGTCGTAAAAAAAAAGCCTCCAATTTTTAATTTTAAGCAATGGCTGCCACCACAAAATCCGGTATAGGTATCTGATTATTTTTAAACTGATTCTCAGTTTGTTGTTGGACTTACTAAATGTAGATTAAAATATAAGTTTTAATAATTTTAATCAAAAAAAAAAAAAAAAATTGATTATAACAGCAATTTTTTTAACGAAAATTTACTCTTGTTTGATGAAACTTCTTTTGCTGCATCAAAAACTTTAAAATCTAGATTTAGAAAGACAGGTAGCAGCAAAAATTTAAAATTTTAACTATTGAAATAAACCTTAACGCATTTCATATTTTGTATTATGCCAACGCAGATAATAAAACTACACATTGTAGCCTAAAATATTCAGATTAACCTTTCCCTTTGCATATTAGGTACTCTTATTATTTTTTTTTAATGTTTCGAACTCGTAAAATAAGAGTTGCCTTACAATTATTTTTAAAATACGGTATATAAATATTATATAGGTACCGGTGTATTTTAAATTTTAAAATGCATTATGAGAACGCACAACTAAAATATTCTATAATAATATTATTCAAAGAAACCATTTTGTAAACATTTACACAATTTACTGGCAACTGTAACCCATTCTTTCCTCTTTATACAATTACAGTACATGTATAATAAATTTTCGCTAATTATGCAAACAAAATAAGAGGAGGGAAAAAAAAATAAATTCTCTCAAAAATGAGATAAAAACACTTAATTAACGCCTTACAGTATTATTCAATTATTTCCATGTCATTTATTTTTTTACGCATTTTATTTCTTATCGAAAATCATAAATTCGTCTTCCTACGATCAATTTTATCTTCTTGTTATTTAACAACAGTTCGCAAAAAGTTGGACGAATTAAACAGAATTTCGTCCCCTGTTGAGATCCTCCTGAAATTCTACATCCACTCCTCCCCTCATCTACACAAACACCACCCACCCATTTGCTAACCATATCCAAATTCAGCGCAAGATTAAAATTAACACAATAAAAAAAACTGGTGAAAGTTTCCAAACGAAAAATGTAGTAAAATCTTAAATCCTGCGCAAATTTGAAATAGGGGAATGCATAAGCAATAGTAAAAGTTCGAAATCACGCGCAAATTCTGAATGAACATTAAACATATTGCGCAATGTTTTTGAAACTCATTAAAAAATTGCGCAAATTTAGAATACAAGAAAAGTAAACAACCAATAGTAAAATTAAAATGCAGCCTTAAAATCTTGCATTAGTTTAAAATACACACGTGAAATTAATAAAACCTATTAAATCTCTTGCGCAAATTCAAGACTATACATTTTTTTAATCAAACATCGTAAATTCGTCTAATTACAAAGAAATTTCATTTTCTCGTTATTTAAGAGGTAATACATGTACTTAAAAAAAAAAGTTCGACGAATTAAACAGAATTTCCCCTTCCCCTCAAAGACTCGAACCGCCCCCCATCTACACACCACCTAACCACCCACCTATTCATCTTTCGGCCACATCCACACCTCGCACCACAATACACTCGCACCCCATTATTTTTCCAAGATGAAACATTGTCAGAGAAAGGAATGTTATTTACGAGCGAGAATTCCCAGTTATTATTTCCACCCTATTATGTTGTACGTAAAAGATGCGTTGATGCGCGTGCGCACTATGAATGGCGTCAAATTCCATTCACCGCAACTAAACACACAGATGAAAGTTTCTTCAATTTCTTCCAACTTTCACAGACGAATAAGCTACAACATTATCGTTATGGAGACATATCACACCGTCATGCGCATTCATTCAATTCTCAATATCAAACAAAAAAATATGCAGTTCCTTACTAGATTTTGATATTTAGAGGCAAAAATGTCGATATAACGAACCTCCTCAACAGTAACCTGCAACATCTTGGCTCAAAGTAATCTTTCTCAGTCTTTTTACGAAAGTAATTTTTTTTTTTTTTCAATACAACAAACTTCCAATATAACTTAATTAACAGAATTTTAAGTTTAGCTCGAATTTTTAAGATCTGTAAAGAAAATAATAATTATTTAATTTATTTTCTTTCACCAAAAATCCAAATTTATTTTTTAAAGTCACTTATAACTTAATAACAAAGCTCAAAAACGCAAAATTATTATATTCATATTAAAACGTTTGAGTATTTTGGACGAAGAAAAAAATTCGACATTTAAAACTGATTGCAAGTCAAGATATAATTAAAAAAAAGTGTATTTTAATGCATAAAAGAGTTATTCAAACATTATTATGTTATATTGTTTCGTTTTAATATCTAAAAAAAACTTCTAATCGAATGTTATCATTTTCTTGACTATTGATTTAGCGAGTTTTAGATAGCCTACGTTTTCAGCGTTAAAATTCGTTGTATCGACATTTTATGGTAAGCGGCACTGTGCTTTAAACGAAGAGGATTAAAATTGACACTCGCGCACAACGGGGAATAAAATTGAGAACAATTGAACCAAAAAATAAGAGTGAATTTACGCGTGAAAATGAGTTTTTTTTACTTCATCATTTTTGAATGAAAAGAGACAAAATATCATTTTTCATGCACGCCCCGACAAACTTCTCAACTTTACATGAAAAGATGTGAAAAATTGAGGTTGCGTCTACAAGTGAAATACACCGCGAGTGGTCGCACTCATTATTTTCGTGTTCAATAAGTCATTACGCACATTTTTCAAGCTAAAAAAGAAATTCAATTAAAATTCATAACCTACTGCATTACAATTTAATAAATTCCAGCTTTTCTGTTTTTATACGTAACGCACAACTAATTACGTAACACTACAATAATATTGAATACCGGTAGCGATTACCTTTTAAAAATAAAAAGGCAAAAACCGCAACAGATAACATATAACTTTAGAAGTTTAAACAAACGTTAGGCCTATGCAAAATATCGGTAACTAAAAAAAAAAAAAACACCTTATACCGTATTTCTATAAAAATTTAAAAGAGTTTAAAGCAATCAAAAAAAAAATAATACTAGTAAAATATGGTACCGTATAAAAGAAAATATATATAAAAAACCTCGCTGTATAACAAAAAACCAACAAACATTTACATCGCCAAAAATTAAACATTAGTTAGACTAATGTTGATCTAAAAACGAATAATTAAATAAAACTGTAAAAAAAAAAAAAATAATAAGAACAAGCATAAATCATGTCATTTGTATAGATAACTATCATAACGACAATTTGATTGTTTTATCAAATTTGTTCCAAATATTAAACTACTGGTAATAAATATTTAAAAACAAAAAAATCTTGACTTTTATAATCGTTTTCTCATTATTTTCTTCTTCATCTATAAACAAAATTTCCATTAATTCGCCGTGAACAGTTTCGCCCCTTCAAAAAAATGTTCTTAAATAAAATAAAAAAAGAAAAAAAAAAAAGAAAAGGAATGAAATTGCACGCGTAAACGTCCTTCAACTCGACGGCCGAAGCTATTAAATAATTTAATAATGAAGCAAAATGATTTCAGTGACGTCCAATTTGCCATGAGGCTGTTGAGGATGGACTAAGCTAATAACAGCTATTAAATAACTGAGTGGAGCTGCGCAGGTGTCTTTAATAAATATAACCTGACACAAGTTTGATAGATAACAGATCAAACTAAGTGCGTGAAATTAGTTAAAGCTATAATTTAGCTAACAAAACACCATTATGTATTTTTCAGCGCTCCGGGGCTCAATCGCAGCTGGATTTAGCCCGAAAGTGGTCAAGATAACATCGTCGAGCGACTAACCAGATTCTTATCCGATCAAAATTACACCTCTCCCGGGAATTCCTCTCACGTCAATTATTCACTTTATGCAGCATTTTTTAATCGTAAAACGTCAATTTTAAATTCCGTGTTCGACTCCATTCGTTTCACTTACAGTATATATAGAAAAAAATATGTTGCCGTGTAATTTTGTACGCGTTTTAACGCCGGAGATAGAAATCGAGTGCTACCTGACATGGTTCGAGGGTTAGGAGGTCAGAGGTTCCGATCCTCATTTCACGAGGGAACCATTCGTCTTCGCCATCCCTCCAAATAATTCTTACCAAAATACTGTGTATAGTCTACACGTACAGGCGCAACAACATACCGTAACGTACGTGTTAATCGATGTTGCGAGATGTTTCAATTAAGAATAAATCGAGCAATGAACCGCTTAAAAAAGTTACAATAGTCTTCAAAAACTCTATCTACTTGTTTGTTGTTTTTTTTTTATAAAAACAAAAAAAAAACAAAAAAACAACAATGTTTTTATTTAAAAAAATAATAATACTGTATAATAATAATTATACACTGTAGAAAATAAAAACATAAATTTGCGAAATAATGTAAAAAAATAAAGAGTTTTAGCATTACTTCACGAAACGCTACCAATCGTGTTGGTGAAGTTATGGCACCGTATAGGTAAAGCTTTTAAGCTACCCTGTATAATAAAGAAGCATCGCGCTTGCGAGGCAAACATTTTTTTTTTAGGAAAGTGACAAATTTAGTTCCTTTTTTGGCAAGTTTATTTAGTTCCTTTTTTTTTGAGAGCTGAAATTTGCGACCCCCTTGATTTATGAGGCCCGGGGCGCGCGCACCTTGCGTAAATCCCCTAAAAACCCCTCATATTTTTTAATTTAATTTTTTTATTATTAAAAGAGTAAGGTATTTTTTTCAAGTATTGGTCGAATTTGGCCCCAATGAACTACAGAATTGTAAAAAATTAAGATAAATAAGAGAGACAAATAGGGTCACGAGTGGTGCAGCGCAAACTCTTTATTTTGTTGACAACGTACATGTAAGCTATAACTTTGCAGGTACTATCTTTAGTGTTCATAATTAAGTGAGCAATAATAAATAAGTGTCAAGAAAAAACCAATAAATAAAAATATCCTAATACCAGGTACTAAAAAAAAAATTAAGATGACCTGTAAGTTCTTTTAGATTGCACTAATCATGATCAAAGACACTACCAAAAAAAAAAAAAAAAAATTGGCGGGTTATTATATCAAATTAGAATAAATAAAAACCCTTGCAATATATTTTTACATGTTTACGAGGCACTATATAACATAATTATACATTCTTTAAAAAAGTTTTGACAGTCAAATTAGTAAAAAATATATTAATAATAGCAAGTTTTGCTTCTCCAGCTGCGGATATTTAATACACGTACTGTGCATAATTAGAAACCATTAATTAATCATAAAAATATTACATTAAAAAAAAAAATTAGTTAAACTTTACAAAATCATAAAATCGTTAAAATTATGATTCATGAGTTCATTTAATGTCATTCAAATTAATGTTTGAAAAAGAAGATAAACGTCAGGCAAAAGAAATACAAAATTACAAAAATATGCTAAATAACAGATAAACTCTGTTAACTTAAGAAGTCTTAGATATAACAAATATTGACAATACTTATGTTTAACCATTAATAATTGCTTGAAAATCGCAAACAACATTTATTTAACCTAAATAGTGCATAAAAACCCTCAAAAGACTTGTTTTTATTTCTTTCCTCAATTTATTTTTTTCTTCCTTTTAAGATTAAAACCTAACAAATAAAAACGCATAATTTCTAAAAACCACCCAATTAATTAATTAATTAATGCGTTTATTACCTTTTTTTAACGATAAAAATTATTCAAATAATAAAATTATATCATTATTTGAGTAGTTGGCGCATGAAACAATGCGTAAAGTTAATTATTATTATCTATCCGAATGCAAGGATGTAAAAAAATAACAACATGAAGCTTGAGGCGTCAGACATTGCTAAATTGCGCTCTTATACTGTAGTATAATAATAAAAATGACCTTTTTGCCCAATAACCGCTTACGCAACGCCATCTATAGTGCTGAAGAACTATTTGCAAGTACATGGTACTGTAATGCGTGAAAACAAATACTATGTAAAAAAAATTCTATTATTTTTTAACCGAAAGGAACCAAGTCGTATTAATTTGCAGATTTAATCGCCAGTTACAGACTGAAAATGCGTTAATTAACAAGCTACTACATTCAAGGTGTCTAGTCAGTAACTAATTATTATCCTCGTCTCAACTTTTTAACAAAAAACTGATAAAGCGAACAGTAGACCTTCATCTCTCAAAATTACAAGTTATTAATGATCAAAAAAAATTCTCATAACCTCTAATTAACGAGTTTTTCTCCCAAATTTTTACAGTGTTAGTTGGCACTCAACTCTCCATCCAATAATATGCGCGAATTAATATTTTAATACTTAGAAATTTGCTTAGAATCCAACTTGTGCGAGAGTAATGCTAAATGGTGTTGATAATACCTTAAATTTAATTACAAACTAAGTTTTAGTTTTTTTTTTAAAAAAAAAATTATAATTGCATGCATTAAAAGATAAATTCAAATAACTTCCGGCATTGTAATTTTTAGTATAACGAAACTTTCAAAAACATAAAAAAAAAACGTAAGATCGAGATTTCACCGGTTTTTTCTGTTTTGTTTTCAAAAAATGCTATTTTTTTTCTTTAATAAATAATTCGCATTTGAATTTCTTAACAGTCTTAAAAAAAAAAATTTGAGAATGACTAATGATAAAAGTGATGCATGTATAATGCATATTTATAGAGTGTAGAGTTTGTATAGGATAATTAAAATCCTCATTCATCTGTTAAATAATGTATAAACATTTCAACATTAAAATTCCACGCTCCATTTATCATCGCTATTATTTGCTAAAATATATTCCGTAAATTTTTCGTAAAAGAAGATAAAAAAAAAAGAATGTTATTCTCCCATGGATTACCAACCGAATAATAAAGGTTAATAGCAAATTTGCTATGTCATTTAGCAGACAAAACGCTTTCATTAGCATACACATTGCCCACACTTAAATAGGTAAATAGCGATGCAATCATCTGCATAATAGTAATCATACACCATCGACGAAGATGATCAAACTCAAAGTCATCTTCTAATCTCGTTTCCGCTTTTGCAATACCACCGATAGACATGTATCGATACCGTACAAAGAGTTTCCGTATAACGCGATAGATGCTCTACTAAAAATACAGTACAAAAAAATAAAAATATTTTTTTCATGAAAAATAATAACAGTGAGCCTTCTATTTGAGCAAAAATTCCACTCCGCAAAAACCCTAGCATATCTAAAATTCGTAAAAATTAAGCTAATAAAACGAGAAGAAAAAAAAAAAAAAGAGAGAGAGGACGGAGGGAAGAAAAATTTGAATAACATAAAATTTTAAAATTAAAAAAATAAAGTACTTAATCGCAAAAAAAAAAAAAAAATTCATTCGCGCAAATGAAAACTTGAGGGTATTCAAAATCGAAGAAAATAGAGTAGGCCAAGTAATCCTAAACTTAATAAGACGTTCAATCCACAACTTTTCACATTTAAAAAAATAATTTCGAGGTTCATCAACTAATTTCAGATACCAAAAGTACAGTACATCAAAAATATCAAAAATAATAAAAATACTTAAGAAATTTTTTCAACAGTTTAAAATAAATAAAAACTTTTGAATAAAAATTACGAAAATCTTGTCGAGATAATCAAAAATAAAACGTTCGTATTTACAAAATTTAATGACCCCCAAAGTTCTATTACGAAATCTTATAATATAGACTACACGCGTAATACGAGAACTGGTTGTTCTAGACTTTTGGGTTTCAGTAAATCACTAATCGTTGCAAAAACTCGAGCAATAGTAAACAATAGAAAACAGTACGCCAAAAAAAAAAAAAAAATTAGTAGCTAACCACTAAAAATAATCACCGAATGCAGCTTCTGCTGTTACCAAAAAACTTGTAAAATTCACGTAATTCTAAAGTTCGGGTTCATACTAAAATAACCACCCTTGCGAGTTGAAAAAGTGAAAGTGACTTACCCTGTGAAAATGGCAGGCACATTTCCCTTGAAGAAAGTCTTTATAGCGTGGAATGGTGACGTTAAAAGTATCAATTACTTCGAAATTGTAGTGTTTGGCAAAATCAGCTAAACCCATGCTATGAAGTAACAGCTTCCGCTGCTCGGTCTACAAAAATAAAACAATTAATTACACTCACTTGAAACGACTTAAAACAAACTACAGAAACTTGTCATTTTTTAAATAGCACGTGAAATAGTTGGCGAAAGCGTCTTCAACGTAAATTTGGCCTACAACCAATGTCAGACAACATACTGTCTGACAAAATACAAACAAATTCAAAACTCAACTTAAATACGAACAAACTTTTTTTTTTGTTCAGAAATTCGTTATAGCTTCTAGCATATAGCACCGCTGCACGAATATTAAAAAAAAGAGTTCCGAAATCTATAATACCGGTATTATGATTCTTGGTGAAAATATTAATACGGGATTTATCGTATTTTCAGTTTGCAATTTATCACATTTCGAATGATTATAAAATGCTAATTCTTTCATTATATCAGCTTTATGAGCGCAGACAAAGTGAATAGAGAGCCCTGTGTGCAAAATGAGTGCAACAATGGATCAAGTTTTCTTTAACTCTCCCATTTAGAAGGGGAACATTAGCACGGTTCACGTATTTTCCAAGAACTCATTCAACGAGTATGCCGAGCGATTATTATACTATTTTAGTTCAGTTCAGCATCAATTTATTTCCCCCCATTCGTTTCAACAAACTGTCTTTTTTCCCCACTTTCATTCCAGCCTCTCCCTCTCCTTAAACAATGATTAATTAAAAGATAACATAAAGTATCTGTTAAACACATCATTTGTAAAAGTTTAAATTTACTTAAAATATGATGTGTTGATAAACATAATGTCACAACTATTCCAAATAGTTTCTCAAATTCAACTAAACATTTTGACTTACTTTGGACAATCGATGAACACCATCGACGGGAAGATGGAAACCAGTACCCAGCGTTTTCATCACTAAGCGAATTCCCTCCAAGCCTTCACTAAAAAAATATAACCACAAATAAAACCAATGTGAAATAATCATATACAGGTATATATATAAAAAAAAGATTAATGTATTAGTATTAACATTTAATCAACGGTTAAAAACGTAATAAATTGCATTAAACCTTCAAAAAGTGAATTCCTTTTAAAACCCAAAGAAGTGTTTACTTTTGATTTAGAGAACCTCTACATTGTTTCTTAGATAAGACTAACTAAAAGAAATGTTTAGAACTCGATGACATTTTTCGAAACGACGTTAAACAAACAACTTTTCCAAAAACAACAACAGCAAAAAAAAAAAAATAATAATTGCTTTAAAGTTTAAAGACAGAGAAGCAATGGAGCAGCTGCGTTTACCCAACCGAAAGCCGATGAGGCCCCAAACTTTAAGTTTTATGATAGTGAAAGAAAAAACATTTAAGAATATCCCATAAAATTAAAAAGTGTAATAAAAAAAAAAAAAAAATGAGTGAAAGCGTGGGATAAATTTCGCCATCGGGAACGATACATAAAGCGGGGTGGGTGAAAAAGTAGTTAAATTTCAAAACAAAGTTTTCTCATTCGCAAATAAAAAATTAAAAAGCGCAAGATGAAAACTGCTGGTATCAAATAAATAAACCCAACTTTTTATTATTTTTAATTTTTTTTTTTTTTTTAGAAAATAAGAATTTGACAAAGAGATGTGTAGTGAAGTTGTAAAGATTATTTTTAGATAGGAAGAAAAGTTTAAATAACGTTATCGCTTCTGGTAGCGAAAGCTCCGGTGCCAATTACATGTTCCGAAAAAGCAGTGCCGGATCTTTCATTAAACCACGAAGGTAAGAAACTTCGGGCCTTACCGCGCTTTGGGGGCTCATCCCCTCTACACTATAAGAGTCCAAAGCATAAGGGAATGCACCTTCATTTTTAGAACGAGCCAAAAAACTTTCAATAAATTCTCAAAAAAAAAAAAATCACTCACATAATTCCCAACAAGAAACAAAAGCAAAATTATATTTAAAATTAATGTAGAATGCTTTTTAGAGATAAAATAAAAGCGCTTCGCAAGATCGTCCCTGACAATTATATTGCATTGAACTATAAAATGCCTAAATCCGGTCCTGATTTCGAATGATTACATGTGGTGTCTTTTAAGCCGGTCTTTCAACAGAGCTCGTATAGTTGCAAACAATGACAAGTCCTTGTGTCATGATGAACATGTCACTTTACTTTAGTTGAAATGTCAGTTGATTCTTCGACAATAATTTGCCTTTCGTGTTGCAGCAATGTAGACCTAATTTATTAACGCGCGTGTTTGTAAAATCCGCGTGCAATCTATGGATGAGCTGACATTTTTTTGGCGTTTGGCCTACTTTTTTCTCCTCAATAAACTTCTTTCGTTTTACAAATAGAAGAACAAAAAAATAAACGACAGTGTTTCTTACCGTTTTAAGACTCGCAGAAGCAGATGCAGATGCTGGGTGGCCAACCAGTGCACTCCACCCACAATTAAAATGGTCTGGAAATTGTTTTCGAGTGGACGAGACCTGAAAAAAAATAATAAAATACCGGTATTAAATTTTCTTAAAAAACAAACGTACTGTATAGAAAAACAAAAACCGATAAAATTAAAAATATATATACCGTATGCACGGTAGCCTAGTCTATGCCTACAATTCTTTTTTACATCTCATGTAATTTTGGGCAAACTAACATGGATAATATTGCCCAATTAAGAAGCAATCCATTAATTATAGGGAACATAAAAATTTATTTGATATAAAGTTTCCTTTTAATTTTTTTAAACACTTTCAGCCTATTTATCTACTTTTTACTTATACTGTGTTATATGTACATGTATTATAATAATTATTATTGAACCAACAATATTTTTAAAAAATTTTCACCGCCTTTCTCTCCATTGTCCCTATCCTTCTTAAAAACAATAATTATTGTCAAGCTTTTTTCAAAATCCCTCCACTAATTAGTTGACATAATTAATAGGTGATCCCTAATACATAATATTGTAATTGAATACAACGGCCGGTATTAAAGATTGGTTGTATTTAAAACAATAATATTACGAATTTTGCTCAGATAGTTCCCGTAAATTCGTTCTTTAATAAAAAACCTTTACACTATGTGGCAGTGGCGGATCAAGCAAAGTAGAGGCCTCAAGCGGTAAAAAAACTCATGTTGAGACCCGTTCATTCGTTTTGCGCAGTTGCTATAACATGAATGCATACTGTAGCTGTAGTGTAAGATATTCACCCTCAAATAATTATTAAGCACCTTCAAAAAATAGTTCTAGTCTGGTTTAAAAGTTCAGTCACCTCTGTTAGATTTGTCTAATTTTCAGTTAAAGAACAACGTGAATGAATTAAATTTAGCGCCCATAATGGGTGCTTTCTTCATGAAGAAAATAAAAACGTCAAATTGACAATGGACTCAAAATTTTTGACTGCGTTTTAGGAGAATCAATTAGGCTACCGCAATAACATTTTTGAATACTGTAATTGTCACTATAGCGATTTTCCATTCCAACGAATAAATTCCCCATTCTCTAAAATGTCGTATTCAGAGATTTTACAAAGTGTTTATAAGAAAATAAATATCTCAACTTTTTTCACTATGGCATCGATAATTTATACATTTTATCAAAATCCGAATAATAAGTAAAAACCAATTTGATTTAAGTGAAGCGCAGAACATCGTTCAGCAAAATGTAACAATCTACTAAAATTTTCATATCAAAAGCCATTATAAAACGTACGATAGGCTATATAGGCCTACTCAGTTCAAGATAAAATTCAATGTGTTTGCACATAAATTAATTAGTAAATGTGATAGCATAATCTTAAATTCCTAAGCTATCATTTTTGGTCTTCAGGTGCTCCAGTGAACTATCGGCACACTGTACAAGCTACAATAACAACCAGGTTTTCTATTTCGGTGCTGGCTATATGTGTCATAGACGATTTTATTGATATCAATATACCGTATTTAAAAATAAACTCTATAACATTTTTATCCATTAAATAAAAGTGACATTTTATACTATATTCAAATTTTAAACTAGAATGAAAAGCTTATCACCAATTTTCAAGCGAGGCAATCGTATGCTCTTAACCTTAGTTCAAATCAAATCCATAAATTATAAAGTGTCAAAAATAAAGAAGTTTACGAGCGGAAAATATCGGCGCTAAAAATTCCGCACTAAAAATTTCAATCCCTTCTTTTTTTCATTCGGCGATCAATACGCAAAATCAATAAAAAAAAAAAAAAAAAAATAATGACTAATAATAAAAAAGGATGGCTAGAAGAAGAGAACAATCGAGTAGCGAGTCATAGAATTATTAAATAAAGAAGTAGAGCGAAATGTTGATATAACGAAAATAATGTTTTGTAGAATACATTAAAGGTTTTTGGTTGGCCCATCCTGAACGACATAACTCAGGTGTATAGAGAAAGTGGGGAATTCAGATAGTCTCGCTCACCCAGAAATAGTCAGAATGGAGAGTCACCCATTCAACTATTTGCCTGGCCCAGCTATTATGGTTTCTATGTTCGCTCAACAAAATTTCGCTGAATCGACATTTTGGCCTGCCAATAAAATTTTTTAATAATAATAAAATGTTATTTGACCCATATTGAACTGGTTGAGGGGGTAAACTGTAGTATAAATAATAAGGTAAATACGGCATTTGAGTACGGCATTTGTCTTTTTTGTAATAGAAAAGTCCATTTCCATAAAAATTTCATTTCTAATTAACGAGTTGTCGATGCGTGCATGCGTTGTCAGCTTCACAATATGTGCGCATGCACACAGTGATTCAGCTAGATTAATGAGCTGTTTATGTAAATGAAGAAGGGAGTGAGACGGAGGTATCTGATCGCCCCATTCAACCAACCAAAAAGAGAGAGAAAAAAAAATCCACAATAAAAAAAGCATTAACGTCGCGTGGTAGAAGCAGACTGAGCCTCAGCGAGCAAAAATTACCCACCGCTACTTTGAGTTATGTAAAGCCCACCCAAATACGTGTCACATGCTTAAAAAAAACCCTTTGGGTGGTCATTTATCTCCACAATTACCACTAGGTCTACCACATTCGCATTCAATCATGTGTTTGGTACAATAGAAATTATAACGTTGATTCTCCTCGAAATGTAGCCTATAGAATAAATCAATTGAGAAAAGAAAAGAAAAAGGAACTCACAAAAACATGCCAACCGATACAGTGCTTAATAATTAATTACACCTGATTGATACACTTTTAATTATCAAACACATTTAAGCCATCAAAAACCAAAACGTATTTTACAGCTTAAAACCTGCGGTATAAAAACTAGTTTTAAACGGATCCTCTATAAAAAGGAAGCCTGGCTTATAAGGCAAAAAAAAAAAAAAATGTGAGTCAACGGAATTTTTTATGAGAAATTTGTATACGTAAGCCGAAAACACCTGCAACAATGATATAACAAACACTTTGAATACAGTATTATAATATTCTTTAGAAAAGTTTAATTTTTGGAGTTGTTTTTTTTTTGTTGGGTTTTTGTGCATCTCTCTATAATAACGGAAACTTCCCAAAGAAGAATAGATTTTTGGTCACCGATTCTTTTTTAGATAAATTTTACCATATAGTACGCTATTATGTAATACATTTTCTATTATTCAAATCGTTACTTTTAAATATTATTTTTGAACTTACATTACACTTACAAACACATATAGGCTAATATCAGCTGCTAATAATATACAGTATTTTATAGTGTAGGCTAATAATAGTCTTAAGCCGATTTATCAAAGGCTTCGTCAAAATTATAAATTAGCATACAACAGTTGAACTTGGATCTAGAATCTGTGTTGTCATATTCTAAACTTATACGGTTCATCTACACTCTACAGTATACTCTATAGTTACAGTGTACTGTATATAAGTACAGGACATACGAGTATATCGGTACTAGCATAGAATATGAAAAGAAACTCGGAAATGAAAATTTTCTCATTTTTATGCAAGCGTCTCGTGGCTCTCGACGTCTACAGACCAGTCTGCGAATATTTCCACTTTATACGTCACGCTCGCTTAAATGTGCTTTTAATAATTCTGAGTAATGCGACGCGACTACTTAATTCTAAAAGATGTTAATATGATGGGAATTACCTTTGAAGGAGCTGATAGAAAGCCTTTTCGAAGACGGGTCTCTCGTTGGTGGGGAGCCAGAACTGCGGATAATAAGCGAAACTGACGGTGGTACGAGCGTTGTTGACATTGTTGTAAACTTTGAGATGATGAGTTTTATCCCACTCATTTAATGAGCCATTAGCTCTTTCGATCAGATAATGCATCATTCCGCGATTAGTTGAATCACCGATAAATAAAATCTGTAAAAAAATAAAAAAAAATCATTTTATTTAATAAATTGAAGTAAGCATATTTATAGCTTAAAACAAGGCAACAAAAAACAAAACCGAGCCATGTGTTGAAACTGTTAATGCATAAATAGCGTGAATATATCGAAGAAGACACCCAATGTTTATATCTAATAATACTAATGTAAATAGCTCGTTGTTTGCCTTGTGGGGCAACACGTTCGGTTCAAAACAAACAAGTTTTCTCGAAAATGCCTATTTTTTTACCACTACATTATATTGTGGTAGTACCATTATTCACTTCTGGAATCTATCAAAAAATATGCTTTTTAAATAAAAAGTAGTAGACCAAACAAAACAATAGAGTTGAACAGAAACAAAGCATGAACATGGTATATAACGGAATGTTTTTAACAATGTAGGCTATAAAAAAACCCCACAATTTTTGTTTATAAAATATTCCAACAAAAAATTAACATACAAGTTGTGAAATAAAGTACAAAATTATGTTGATCATTGCAGCTTAAATATATATTACTTTGACGATTTTTTAAATTTTCCAATTTCAAATACAGTAACAAAAAAAGCAAATCGCATATCGATTCCAGGTACATACAGTATATTAATAAAATTACAATTTTTCAAGGTCGAGAAAAATCTTTATCTCAGTCTCAACAATTTTAAAAATTTACGTGTCTGAATAAAGAAAAACGCAGAATTAAGAACTAACTACCGATATTTCTAGGGTGTGCATGTGACTTTGTCACTTATATGTATGCCTAATTAAATAATAAAATAGTGACACAAAATTTATACTAATTGTTACCTTGTCAATAACGTTTAATAACTCAAATTTGCCAAAAACAATAATACGTGCAATTGCTAAATAGGCCACGACTTTCAAATATAAAGCCAATAATAATAGAACAGATTACAGTATTTCGTATATCAAAATTTCGTTCTAGATGGGTTATTCAGTACAGTATTCGGTTCAAAAAAAAATGCGCAATCCTAATTTTAGTTTCTCTCAAGTTCTGAGCTTCATCAGCTCATCATCCTTGATGTGCGAAAGCTTTAAAAATGAAATATAGTTTGACGTCAAGTGATAAGCTAGGAATAAAATTTTGGCAAAACAGTTGAATGATTAGTAGCTCTCGTGTCAAAAGTTACCCTATAAAAAATCTTTCTAATTTTTCACGTTGCAAACACGTGACTTCGTTTCCGTCAATGAAGCTACCAACGACAAACAAATTTAAGAAAAATATGACATTTCCTTTTTCCATCCAACGAAAAAAATATATATATATACATGTACTGGTATATAAAAAAAATTTGGGTATAAGCTCGTCAGGAAGTTCGGTAAAAATAACAATAAAAAAGAGCCAAAAATCACGTTTATCATGGACTAGCGATTCTAATAATTCCTTAACATTAGCATTACCAGTTCGTTAGGCAAACAAACGACATCAATTACAACTTCCGGAAATAACCAATTCGTTATTTACGACAGTTAAAAAGCTTTGTAAAAAAAAAATAGTGTAGACTTTTCGCTTGGTTTACACTCAAAATATAAAACTTTAATATTTATAAAAACAAGAAAATATTTTTGGCTTTTTAAAGAGCAAAAAAAAAAAAAAATGAACGTCGAGTAAACAAGTTTTTTTTTTTTTTTTGGGTAAAAAAAAAAAAATATTAAAACCTTTGATTATTTAGAAGCCTTTTTATTTAGCATTCGTTTATTGCCTGTGATTAGCGAAAGAAAAAAAGTTTTGCTGTCAAATTTATTAATTTATTTAAATAGAAGACGAATGGAGCACGTAAGAAACATGCAAACTTCGCGCGCTATTCAATCTTCGAACATTTTTTCTCTCAAAAACTTTTCAAAAAATATTTTACGTTTGCAACTCACGATTAGTTGTAAACTTTTACGACTACTTTTTCTATTTACCGTACTTGTAATTTTATTTTACTACTTTCGTCTTAACGATTTCTAAATTAGATTCTAAAAGTTATGCTTGAATTCATTATAGAATTTTTAAAAAAAAAAAAAAAATAATAGGTAAAATAATTTTCATTACCTTCTTTCCTGCAAGGCATTGGGCTAGTCGTTCTCCGCTTATGTGACTGTATGAGCAATCAATAGGAGCCCATTTCGCCTGGTTCCAGTAACAACTGTCCCGGCTGGAACATGAATGACAAGGAAGAACCCAACGACCTAAAATAATACAATTTAATAAATAAAAATTAATAAAGGTAATGAAAAATTATATTATTAGACGCATTGCACATGAAGCGACTAGTAACTATCACTCTAAGATTTACAGAACAATACGCCGTTTGATTTGAATTACACACATTTTAAAACACTTTTTAAATCAAATAAATTTGGCATTTTAGTTAGAGAAATGAGAATTCATAAAATTACTTAGGTCGTTTACTCTAATGAATTCAAAACTTGCATCTCAAATACGTGTGTAATTGTATAATCATCATCAATTTAGTTTGAAAAGCGCATTCTAGTTAAGAAAAAAAAGTGTCATAATAATCTCTAATGATTTCAATTTTAGACGCTTCTTCTAAACGCGAAGAAGCAGAAAAGATTGATAATATCGGATTCATTCATCACAAAAAGATGATTAAAATGTAGAATGCTCGGTAAACGTCTCGGTGAAAACAGCTGGCGCAACGGGTGAGTAATGAAAATAGATAAGAAATGTAATAAAAAAAACCTTTTTTTCTTTCTCAAAAAACCAAACTTATCATAATGTCATAATTTAACTTCCTAAAGAAAACAACTCCAAGTTTAACATGTAATTTGATAAAATCACGTTTTTAAATTATAATATTCTTATTAAAGTATTTAATTTACTTCTAAAAAAAGGTAAGAGAGTTCAAAAATTCCAACCCCCCCTGCCATAAAAAATCTTACTTATACCGGTATTTACTTTAAAAAAAAACAAAAACAACCTTAATAAACCTTCTTTTGCGCGAGTTCTATAAACGCCAAGTGTCCGAGATTTATTTAACCAATTTCAATATGTAATAAAAAGTGACCCAACAAGTGTAAAGGTTCCAAATTCTGCGCCATTTTATATAGAAATTGGTAAAAATTTTCAATGTAAAATTTTAATTTTTTTTTTACTAAATGAAAAAATATAAAGCTGGCTGACTAAACACTCTTAGCGATTAAGAGCCACAAGAAAAGAGCCAAATCGTTGGCCGGTCAGAGGCGGCGCTTAATCTGTCTCGTTCTTTACAAATTTTTATAATTTAAATTACCGGTATGTTGGCTATTTGATTCGCAGAATTATCGCGCAGATACGATGTTTCTTATATTTTTGCTGTTTGTTAAATGTTAAACAACTTTACTAGTCATAGTAGACGACTATGAATAAAAAAAAAAAAGGTTGAGTGATTTCCCCCCCAGTATTATAATATGCGCTACATTACAAAAGTATTTTTCACGCTTAACAGAGCAAAACCGCTTATGTGACGCAAGTGGAACCTCCGGCGTAAATAACCATAAATAATTCTTAAATTGGATTTAATAATAATAATTCTAATTATCTCAAGCAATAATTTAAATGCCAAGGATTCATCCCGCACCTGCATTCGCTCGTTTATTTATTTAGTGCACGCATCCATCTCGCAATTCATCCAGGTGGATATCTGACGTCAAGACGGTCTTATCCCGCGGCTAATAATTAACAACAACGTTAGACGATTATCTGTACATGCATTGCCAAATAAATAGATCTAGTGGAGCATTTTGGATATCTATCATACCTTAAAATAAAACCACTGTAAAATGCACAAAAAATAAAATTTAAAAACGCAGAAAATCTCGAAATCGTTAATCAAACTTCGTTGGATCAATTAAATTGTATTATGGCTACTGCATTAAAAGCCGCTGTAATTATGAAAAATTATTTAAACTCCTTTACCGGAACTCATAAAATGGCCTTTTCGCATTGCCGCGCTTCAAGAAAAAGATCTTAGCGCTTATGTAAACCTCTGAAATTCGTGTTAAAAGCTAATAACAAAACAAAAAAAATTAAATAAACCTGGCCGCGCAGATGAAGACCGTTCTATCCGCGATTCAATCGACGGGTGGTTTATGGTACGCGCACCTGCCACTCGGCCCCGTCAATTATGAAGCTGATTTTCTTAGAATTCTGTCCAAATTCGTTCCGGTCACGACTCACGACCAGGTTAATATATTAGGAGAAAGAAGACGCGTCTAATAAATTTGATTCATGCGAGAGTACCGCTAATAAATCTTGTCGTAAATGTTATATGGCTTTTGGAAGCGGAGAAAATTTCTACAAACAATTTTTAATAAGCGCGTCTATTGTATCTCGATGCACAAGATGAGAAAAAATATAAATAGGCTATGGCTTACCGTTTGCATCACCGGACTTGCACGAAGGCAAACTTCGAGAAAATTGATGGAAATGAGTCCAACTTTGGAAACGGTCTTTTTGAAGCCCGCAAGGTTCTGATGGCACCATTTGAAAATCACATTCCTGGAAATCAGTCAAACAAATACAATCATTAATGTAAATTTCATCAATAAAAGGACCAAATATTAATATTTTAAAAATACAAATTGGTACCGGTATTTTAAAATAATCACTTCAAACATTTTATTTTTAGTTTTTTTTTTTTGCTAAGGAGCTTTTTTCTTTGTTATTTTTTAGAGCAATTAATTGAATTTGAAAGTGTTTTTATGTATTTTTCTCTTCTGTTGTTAACTTTAATTGTTGTGTACTCTATAATTATTATAAAATCATTTTTGAATGTTCATTTTTTATATTTAAGAAAAAAATGAATATTCAAAAATGATTTCATAATAATTATAGAGTAGGTGTATTACTGAAAACAATGTCAATAGAAGAAAACGTCCATACACGATCGTGTAGCCCAGCCTAATGGAAGAAGTTACATATCCCCAAAATTTCTTAACTACGGTACTCGTAAGTATATTTGATATTATTATTATATTATTCCATAAACAATAAATTTGCATTTTAAAAAGTTGATACTAACAATCGAAATTAAACGCGTAAATATTTGAACGGTAATTGAACCATTGAGTTTCGCGGTTACAGGAGGCAACGTGTTTAATGTTTATGGATTGTTTTTAGATTCGATTGTTTGATCTCGTGTTCGTCGTTGGTTTTCATTATTTTGACGTTTTTCAAAACTAATGCGTTTCATCGCCGAGTCGATCGTCGTCGAGTTAACTATCATTACAGGGTTTATGAATTATGTAGCAAATGTCATCTCTCGAGAGCTTCTCATCTCGGTCGACCGAGAGAGCAGGAGGGGAAGAAAGAGCGAGAGAATGGAGGGTAACAGAGGGGTGATGATGGTATTTGAAGATGAAAAGGAGTAATCCCCACGAATGACGAGATTTAAACGCTGTTCTATATGGCGTATGAACGGGAGTGCATGTGGATCAAGAGATATCAAAGCTTCTCTCCCTTTCTCCTGCAACCCTACCTTCAGAATACAGACATTTTTGATGCTATGGAAGCCTACTTACTCCCTTTATCTTTTTATGTCCAATAATCCTTTTTCGACGTTATTTAAATTCGAGAATATTATTGCAAGGCTTCAAATGTATATGCGCTTTGTCACAAAATTTCTAAAAGGCATTTATGTTTCTCAAAAGAAATGTAAGTTTGGGCTGTTGACTACTACATTTTCTTGCTAGCTCAAAATGGACGTAAGATTTTAAGGATTTTCACATTTCAATAGGCATCTTTAGATAATTTGCGCCGATATTTTGTATTGAGACTCTTGTAAGCGTTATATTGTGCATTATGTTTGTGAAATTCATAAAGTAAAAAAAAAAAGGATGAAGAAAACCGTTCAACTTTTCATTATTTGATCAAAAGATTCGACTTTCAATAGTCAGCTTAGTCAAATATTATGAATTTGATACCGAAAACGTTTATACACACAACAGCACTATTTATATTAATATGTCTATCAAACCTCTGTTCAGAAAAATTGTTCTCTGCTTTGTGGAATTAATAAAATAATAACTCATCCAAAACTTATAAAAAATAAGATGAACAAAAGATTAAAGAATTTGTCGAGAATGGATTACACTATTATTGAGTGTTTGTTCTAATTAATTTAGGTAGCCTACATTTGTTCCGCAATTAAGCAACAAAACTATTAAGATTAAACACTAAATAATTAAAATGTCTCTTTCAGGTATGGAATAATTTTTAATTGTCATTTTCTTAATTAAAAAAAAAAAAAATTCGAGCTTTATGAATTTTAGCAAGTGTTTTTTTACATTGCTTATTGCTCTTTGAAATTTAACTAAGCTAAAAAGTCAAATTTAAATTTAACATTTTGAAGAGCTCTTTCTTATGATAAAAATATCGATGCTCGTGGAGAACTAAAAATGATCTATCGATACTAACTTGTAGGGCCAAAACAAAATATCGAGATTATACCATATCAATAATCGTAGCATTAATTATCAATCTCATAAGCGGTCATGCGTAAACTTTGTTAGCGGACCGGATATGTTGATCAAAAAATTACGTATGAAGAGGCTATTTATCTCCGCGCGATGCTTGCACATTGTAATGACATGTATTAAATGTAGTGAAAGGAGTCACAGCTGGTTGAAAGAGTGAGAGATCATGCATTGAGTGCAGTTAGATATCTATCGATGCGTGGACCAATCACGGCACATGAGAAGGGACTATCGTTCTTGAAAACAAATAGGAGAATTGATCGTCCTTGCAAAATGATGACCGATCTATTCAAATCTCCAATATGATACCGTAATACTGGTACACCGTTTATCATCAGATCAATACATGTCTATATACAGTATTAAATCGAGGTAGAAATGTAATTAGCACTTTAGCAGCAGAACTAATCGCAATCGAGATGTTATACTGTCTACACATTTATAACAATTGTTTGTTTTTTTTATCTTGTTAAAAGTTAATGATTCAAAAATGTGATCCGATTCGACTACAGAAAAATACATCGAAAGATATGAATTTAATAATAGTGTCTTGTTTCAAATATCATTATAAATTCAATTATCTAACTTCAATTTGTTGCAGTATTTATGTAGTATAAGAATCATTTGGTATTTAAAAGTTAATATTGTAACCTATATGTAGGAGGATTCGGTAAAACACCCATTATTGATAAAACTTAAAAAAAAAAAAAAATTTATGTGCTTGCCAGTGGCCACAATAGAGTGGGGACACAGTAAAATTATAATGCAGCCGATCGCAAGTTAATGCCGCATTTTTTAAAACAAAATGTTGAAACCTCAAGAACAAAATAAAAGCGCAGAGCTTGCAAGGACAAGGAGCAAAAGTTTTGAAAAAGTGATAGATTTTATGTTGGTTTGTTTTATGTAGGTTAATCAATGTTAAAAACAGAAAATAATGCCTCTCTTGTGAAAGTGCCGCCTAAAACAACAGACTCGACCTTTGCCTCGCCATGCAAGCGCCGTCACTGCATATTGCTGCAGCATGCCAGAAAGTCCCAACCCAGGAAATCCTGATTATAAGTACATGTACCATAATAAAAACAAACTCTGAGAGTGCCAACGGTAGTAAGAGGCGACTATGTTTCCCTCAAAAAGTCTCCACTTGTGTATGACTCTGACAGGACTTACCGGTAGTATACAAACAAAGAAGGCCGCACACAGAGCACCGTGAATCACAGTACCTGCCCATCCAGAAGTTTATGGCAAGAAGTTAAGATTTAGAGAAGTGGTGTAATCACTGTGCGATCGTAAAATTAATTATGTGGTCTAACTGATGTAGACCTAGAAACCCCGTAACATAAAAATACTGTATAGCGTGAACATGTAGATCGAAACTGATACGCCATCTAGTATAGAATATAAACCCCGCCAAATTTAAAACCTGTTCCTATAATTTTAAATCTCAATTTTGTACTTTTTTCAGCACATTTTTGTAGCAGAATCATTTAGAAATCTTAACAAACTTATTTTAAAAACTTACCTGTTTAATGCTACAAACTTCATGAGACGATTGGACGTCAAAATTTGGCTCGGACTGAGTGACGTCTTGACGACGTATGGTTAACGTGTACGTATTTATAACCCACGGCTCTGTGTGCCGAATGTCGACGACCACAAATGTAATGTGATTATCGCCTAATCCTAATGTGTAATTTGTTGGCCTGAAACCCAACGAGAATAAAAATGTTACTCACAATTTCTACCAAATCAGTTTACACAAATACGAACGAAACTTACTGAGAAATTCCAAATTTCTCATCTAAACGAGCTTCACACTGGCAGTTGA
The DNA here is from genome assembly GCA_034692225.1 of Polydesmus complanatus. Lineage (NCBI taxonomy): Eukaryota > Metazoa > Arthropoda > Diplopoda > Polydesmida > Polydesmidae > Polydesmus > Polydesmus complanatus. The sequence continues at coordinate 15,507 of JAQGAZ010000381.1, read as the reverse complement.
GTGCACTGGCCCACACTTTGACCATCAACTGAGTATAGGATACATTTACAAAATATTCCATCACAGCTGGTGAAAAAGGTGGACTTAGTGTTAAAGACGGTTCAGTGTGAATGCTTTTAATATAAGGCAACGTGGAAGGATCTTCAAAAAAGAAAGAATTAACAAAATGTTCTGAAATGGATCTGATCAATGTAACGTAAGTCTACCTGCACTACATTTTAATCGACCATCTACACCTGAAAACAAATCAAGTTTATTCAATACACAAACAAAATTGTAAACATTTTTCAATATGAATTTACCTGATTTTATTTCATCTCGTTCAGAAAGACCAAAAAATAATTCATTCCCTAAACCAGAAGAATTATCACTTTCATCTTTTCTACAAAGTCACAACATTTTAGTATAATAACTATTAAGTAAAATTATTGGTTTATTTTATTTACAAAGCGTCTGACGAAGACCTATTGCGTGCATCTGATTGGGAGGCGTAAAACCTTTCTAGATAGGCGAGAACATTATGTACATCTACTGTATTATGGCGACTGGCTAATCTAATTTTAAAACACAAAAAAGGTAAACAGAAAATTATCTCCAGCTAGAAGTATTTTTCCTGATACCTAGATAACAGATCATCCATGGAAATGGCAGCTAATTTTTGTGAATGAATGGCTTCATCTATTTCGTTTAAGAGTTGCGTGTGCTGTTCCATATCTAAGGCGGGATAAAGCTAAAAAAAAAATATTTCAAAAATAATTGTTGAAAATGTAAACCAAAAAACAAGTAATACTAATGCAGTAGTAGATATCAAGTTACCTGCCTGAATCCACCTTTGTTTTTCGCTTCTCTTCTAGAATCCAAGAGATATTTGAGATCATCATTTGTAAAACATAAACTATGAGATAATTGACAATCTAAACCCTGTTTATAATTTTAATAAATTTAATTTATGCATCTATTTCATAGCCAAATATTATATACATGTAATACAAACCATAACACCAATTGAATCTAAACGCTGGCGAAGAGCATTCGCCACTTCTTCGGCCACAGATTCCGTGGAAAATAAAAGTTCCATCATACTATTCAACAAACTCTGTCGCAACCGATCGCCTGTCCAACCGTCTTCTTTAGAAGATTCTTCCATAGAAGGATGTCCATCTACCTGCATAAGTCAAACCATAAAAAAGAACTTGTAAGGTTCATCATAATTTTTCTTTTGTTGATGTTAAACTGAGTGTGAGTTAAAGATTACCTACCCCTACAATGATAGGATGAAAAGATGAATTAAAAATCATTTCAAAACTAAGAAGTTGAAAACAGTGCTGGCACCTGCAAATTAAGAAAATAGGTAATTAAAAAATAAAAATGCAGTATAATAAAATAATAAAACCTATAGTGAATTTTGGATTTATTGGAAGACAATGAAGCTAAATGTACCGCTATCTTCATTTCGGTAAACAATAAAGTCTGAACAATAGTGTTTTGGAGATTAACCATCGCTGTTTGCACCATTTGTTTACCGTAATTTCTCGCCACGTGATGCCACAGCTGAGACAGCATCCAGACACTCCCTCGCACCTATCAAGATAATCGTTACACAAAAACAATCAAATCATTATTTCAATTAATGAACCTTTTTAAATCCGGCTGGTGTGTCGTATCGAAAGTTTACCAACCCTTCATTGAAGAGGTAGACTCGCAATGGCAAAACTGAAGTGACCAACACGTACACCCGTACACTAACCGAAGAACCAAATATAAGTAAAGGACTTGGAAATAATTGTTGAATAATAACAGGATGCAGATGGTCATGTCTAAAAAATAATAAAGATAAAGTAATGATAAATTTTATTTGAAAAAAATAAAAAAATTATTTCACTGCTTCAGGACATCTTGCATCTTTTGGTCAATCGTTGGAAGCAGTTCCGGTGGATTATTCGAATTTAGAGCCTTAACAATCCACTTAGAGTCATCACCAAGAGCGTCAGCCACACTTATAAACTGTTCGTATTGCTCCGGAAGTCGAAAACAAATTGGCGATAAATACCTTCGTCGCAAACCTTAATAAAAATTTTAAATATACTATAAAAAAACACTTGGTTAATTTGTATGGTTTAGTCCAAATGGTTAGCTAATAATTAAGAAGTGAAATACTGCATTAGGGGCGATGCTGCTTCGAAATAAAATACCTTAAGCTGGCGGTTTTTTTTAATTAAACATTCTTAATAACCATTTAAACTTTGAAGCAAAGTTTTTATAAAGTAAAATACGGTATATTTATTATGTCAGTGTTTGCGTTGTTATCTTGTATACATAACTCAACTTCCGGTCCATCAACACTCGATGTTATTGGCCTAAACTTGAAGCAATATAAACTTAAAAGTTTTGCATTTATATGCCAATTAGGCTACTTATACCGTGCAGTACTTATAAAATCTAATTAAACAAATCAAATTAAGCATCATTACTAGTTATACCATAGATGGAAGTAAACCGAAAGAGCCAAAAATCCCGTTCAGATAAAAATAATAATAATAATAATAAGAGTAGTTATTTTTTATTGAATATTAATATTAACATCAACATAAATTGATTTCCGAGTTATTTGCTTATTTCTCACTGAAATTTTGTTACGAGTCGAGTATTTAGTAGAGTTTATACCCTTACTGTAGCTTTTAACAACAGTGGCGTAGCGAGGAAAGAGGGGGCAATAGGGACCAAGTGTCAAAATTGGAGCCAAAATTGGGACAAATTTAAAAGCCAGAATGCCACTGTCTAATAATGAAAATACAGTACATTCAATAATGAAAAAAATATTTTCCATAATCATAAGTTATAAATTTTTCGGATTGTTTAATTCTCCGAGTAGTTGAAATCCAATACGAAAAAGGTTGGAATCTAACAAATCCTTTTCTTAAAAAACGCGTTCTGCCACGATAAATAAAAAAAATATAATAATTAAATTAGTTCCAGTTTTTATATTGTCAAATGCACGGTGTAATCAATTCTTCAATAAGTAAACTGATACGCAGCAGTGCACCCTCAATAATAAAATAAAGCTGGTAGTCATCCATCAAAAAGCATTTAAAACGCGACCCCATAATAATTGATATTTTCTATTCTTTATTCATTTAAGAAACACGAGATTTAACGGCTTTTGCGGCGTCTCAGACAGATGTACGGTATTTATTTATATTTGATGACGTTAATTCATTGATTGTTTCTTTTTATATTCTCCTGCTTCTTTTATTCTTTTTTTTATATATATATTTTTTTTTTGCCTTTATCTATTTCATCTTTAATTAATAACTTATTTATTTCAACTTCAAACAATCTGTCGTCACCACTGAAATATTAATCAAAATTACATTTCCTCCTTTTTTTATACTCTCATCATAAAAATAAAATAAAGCACAACAAGCAGCAATTCAAATGCAAATGGTTAGTAAATAATAAAATCGGTATCAAGCGTCTAAGTAATCCCACATGATTAAAAAGGTATCGATTAAAGTTCATCCCCACGTCATATTTCAATCCCATCACATCTCCCATTCTATCTTTCTTCTTTCACTTTTATCTATTTTTAAATGCTTTTTACGCTTAAACGAAGCAAATGCCAGCTAGGAATCTATTCATCGTATGTTTCATTGTTTCGTTAGAAAATAACAGGCATTGCGTTTATAAAAGTAGCAATGAAAAATCATTATTTTCTTTCAACTTTTTCATCCCGCATTCAATTCAGTAAATTCACTAACCTGAAATCTGTCGAGCTTCGCTGAGCGTATTGCACAGTCCTTCCAAACTCCATAGCAGATTGCGAATCCCCAGAATTCGGTTGATCTGCAATAAATTCACATTTTTATTTAAATTAAACTGCGTTTTGATGGCAATAAATCTTCGCACTTGAACAAATAATAACAAAACAAACCTTTTGGTGATTCTGTAGATTAGGATACAAATGATGAGGTAGACAGGCCTCCTCATCTTCTTCCTCCAACGTCGCCATACAGAAAAGCACCCACCAGTCAGTCAGCACCTCCACTCCACCCTCATTGAAAACGCGATGGAAATTGGTTTTTGGAAGAGCTTAAAATATTAAAAATATATGTTACTCAACTACGGCATTTAATATTTATTTCACAACCTAGAAATCTTTCAAATCAAATCAAAAAAAAAAAAAAAAGATAAACAAGACAAGTATTCCGTTAAATAAATTATCAGCGCCCCCGCTAATTATTATTGAAAAAAATAAATAAAAATTCAGTTAAAAGTTACACAACAAATTAATCTGCATGTGCAAATAAATATTCAATAAAAATTTAATATCTTGTTAAAAAAAAATGAAAATAAAAAAAAAGCGATTTTACAAATTCTAGTTCATAAAGATAAAGCTCAAAACTAAAATAATTTTTGTAAGTTGTATTGAACAAGTAGTTTAAGCTCTATGTTACTGTATTTAATGTTATTTGAAACACAATAATTGTCATAATCTCGCTGAAGTTGAGAATTTTCATCGTTTCAAAATTCAAAATTTATTTCTTGCAAGTCTCACGGCTGAAGATATTCAGGTAAATCAATTTCAATTTACCGGTAGCGTACCATAATTATTGTTTAAAAATAGCTCCATATTTTAAAAATGTTTGCAACGAACAAATCGTTCATCCCGCAAACTTCCGTATACTGGTAGACTAACTCAAAAATAACTAACATTTTGCAATCAAAAACCAAAAACTAGTGTAGGTAACCGCATTCCCTTTGAACGTTTTCTCCAACCTATAAATCATAAATTCGCCGCAAAATTAGGAATTCATTACATAATTAAACAACGAGTAGCAATAAGCTAACATTAAAAGTAAATAAATGAGAAAGAAAGAGGGCGAAAAAAAAAACAACAACTAACAATGATTAGGTTACTAAAATAATGTAACCACCAGCCGGTGTGTTTTACGTTTGAGTAACGCTCGGTATAGAGATTGTTTATTATTGGAGCGGTTACTGCATAGCGCTAGATTCATTTGGGATTAGCCCATCTATTTTTAACCGCCTTCCCCCATTCCCTCGCCAATCGATTTAGAGCACGAAGGGTTGAATAAATTGTCTCCACTCGAATTAACATGGCGTCACTGCGAATAGTTAAAAAGGCTGATCCAGCTTCGGGTGTAAGATATGATGATAAAACGCCGCTCCAATTAGATGGCAATCAGTGCTAACCGCCATGTCAAACAGAAAAGCCCTCATTTATTAGCAGCGGGCCAAAGCCTGCACCCGCGCGCACTTACCAAGTACAGTTTACAGTATAGCTTCTTTTTTAAAAAAAAAAATGTATTGACGTACAGCCCAAATATAAATAACTGTACAATAATACAGTAATAATTTAGTGAAAAGCTAACTTAAAATGGTTTCAAACTATTACTCATTTATTTATACAGAAAATAGTCTAGCTCTATAGTTACTAAAAGCATACATGTTACATGTAAGACTATATTTTCATAAGACTTTAACGTATGGACTGCTAAGAGCACTACTTATCAATATTTTACGATAAATAAATACAAAAATGTCAGAAAAGAATTGTACTTAACTGTATTTTTTTTTTTTTTTTTTTTTTTTAAACAAATAAATAGAAAGTAGCCTGCTATAGACTATAGTTTGGAAATATCGTTATTTTGTACAAGATGCATCAATAAAATTAATGTAAAGCCTATTTTGTTAAAAAAAAAAAAAAAAACTTTTAAGATTTACACTATAAAAAGTATCCGACATACTGTACAGTACCTTACCTAAAAAATAGTTTTTGACAGTTTTATGCTTTGAAGTTATTAAAGTTCTTTATAATATAAACGTTATTTAAAGGATAAAGGACCTTATATTACCGGTAATTATATAAATGTAAAAAAACCAACGAGCGTACTTCATAGAAACTCTTCTTCTCACATAAATACTGTAGATAACCATTGTTCGTCTTCAAACTTATCAGTAAGAGATTTTCTTTATTATGTTATTTTACCGCAAGAGTTGTTATAAATGCCTATTACGTAGTTTCCCGCTACTTATTTCAGATCAGAAAAACAAGTTAACTGGTATTTTCCTTTAAAAAAAAACAACCGCGTAAATTATTCTCTATAAGAGCTGATAAAAATCTCGCTCTATAAACTAACGCTGATCTTCCACGTATCGCCGGAAACGCAGAGAAAAATATCTAGTATTTGTAGTCGATAAATTTGTAAATACATTCCTCCCTCCGCTTCACCCAAATGACCTGTAAACACCCAACTCGCCCCCCAAAAAAAAAATGAGAGGAAAAAAAAAAAGATCTTACCATTATTATTAGCGGAGATAGAGCTCCCATTTGGAAGCTGAGAAAGTCCCAGAGGCAACTTCGAAGCTACCTTGACAGTAAATTGATGCCTCAATAATAAATCTTGATATAATGGCAAATCTCGATTGACGATGCGTTGCTGGCCACGAACCACGGCCAACCGACTGCGCTCGGCCACTGAAAGCTCCCTGCTTTCGATCTGGAAGAAGAAAAAAAAAAGCCCAAAACAACAATTAACTTCATTTACATTGAAAACTAATGAACGCTAACTGAAAACCGCTCTACAATTATGATGACAAAACACGCATCGAACGCGCACAAGGATGTTATGGTTTTCTATGCAAATCATTCAACTTTAATGCAACGCAGATTCACAAATAAAAAATAAAAACGACAAAATACTATAAAAAAAAAAGAAGAACCTGTAGCGTATTGGGACGTCACCAACAAAAAATCTATTTTTAATTTCGAAAATAATCTCGAATTTTGAAAGCTTTTAAGTGGCATTATCAGCGTTTAATCTCCGCCTTAAATCAATCATTAAATCTCGCTTTTCCTCTCACTATTTCGCTCTCGTCGGGATTTATGTATTATGAATAAACAAAGTTATTTAATTGAATAAAAAGCGCTGGAAAGCACTCAAAATGTAATAAACGCTTTTTATCTAACTATAAAACAGCGTAGGTAAAGTCGATCTCAGGCAAATTCCTCGACGTATCAAACATTTAATATCCACCTAGTTTCGTTACTCAGAAATCGCATTAAAGAATGAAGATACAATGGGCCAATTGAATGCATGCGTCTACGTCTCTCTCTCTCTCTCTCTCTCTCTCTCTCTCTCTCTCTCTCTCTCTCTCTCCTGCTATCTGTTTGAGAAACTCAGACACCCAGCGGCAGCATCTTCTCCATCAAATATTTACTTAGCACATAATTTATGATATGTTAGCAAGGAAAATGAGGAAAAAGGTTCGAACAACCCTTTGGCGTTGTAAACAAACACTTGAATGCGCAACAACACTCCATCTCTTTTCTTCTACGTACATACACTGTACATATAGACACTGTACAGGGTGGCAACGCGGTTAAAAAGGAAAAGTTTCAAAATATTTAGGTTTCATGCAAAAATCTTCTCGAGAAAATAAAAGATTATTAATGTGTTTGTTTAGATGCAATTTGGCGTGACTTAAACGGGGAAGATGGAGACTTGCCAGCAGCAAATACACACGACTTATTGGATTTCTAATTAGTAGAGGAAACAAATGAGTTGTCGGAAGAAATTGTGTGTGGTTGGTGGGGGAAAGCAGTCAACAATAAACCCGTATAATGTATGTGTGTGGTTGCTGGAAGCGGATAAAAAAAAAATATTAATCACAATTATTCGTGATTAACTCAATATGACTGATGTGTAAATGGGAAAAAAAAGTTGCAAAACACCTGAAATCGATAAGCCAATCACAATAAAAACAGAATAATCAAAAACTTTACCAACTTTTATACTTGGTTAAGTATAAAAATTTGATAAAACTTAACTCCATAATTTGGATATAATTGCTTAAATAATGTGGCAAATCGAAACAAGTAAAGACGAAAATTTAGCATACCTTAGTCGTGATAATTAGATGTCTTGTAAATCGAGAGATTAACTTCCACCTGCTCTATTTCTGCGAGTATTAACGCAATTACCGTATTTTTTTTAAAAAAATTTCTTTGCAATTTTTTTTAATGTGCTAATAAAAAAAATTGGTTCATAATTATTTACATAATGATGTTTCCGCTCAACTAAATTTAATAATTTTTGCCACTTGTTTAGTTAAAACCGTCCTTAGCAGTGTGTTTCTAAGCAAGAAACCCTTCTAAATCAATTGAGCTCTTATTCAAAAATTATACCATGAACGTAGTTTGTATTTAAAAATTAGACGAGCACAGTATAAATCATTTTGAAGCAGAATTTCTCTGTTTTTTTTCCTTTTACATTAAATTCTTAAAACTCAGTTCTCAAGAATTTCGAGTTTCAAGGTATTTCCTTACCCAAACATGAAAGAGTTCTATTATTTTCGTTTAAATGTTCACAATTTTCAGAGAAACAGTTGGAACGTGTAGCCTACTTTTGGAGAAGCCCTCGCTCCTGTTTTGTTATCGACGGGTGCCAATTTTAGCTTTATCCTGTATCCGTGGAAGTGAAGATGAGTGTTACATGCGCGCGTCGATCACTCCACAGTGTGAGAAGTTCATCTTTGGTATACATAACACGTTGAAGTGCGTTGTATAGGGGCCGCTGCTGTTCCTCTGATTCGCTGCTGAGATATGGAATTGACACTGAACAGCGAACTCGTTTCTTTCTTCCTCAACCAGAAAAGGTATGATAAGGGGTGGATGGGATGGGGGGAAAAAATCCCCCAGTTGATTGGAGCACTTCAACCCAACCCATTTTACTGCCATATCTCATATTTAATACAGACAGCGGAGTAATTATCTTATTAGTTCGACTGCAGAGCATCGACATAAGCACTCGAAATGAAAAAGAAATGCGAGGGGGGAAAATGGAAGAAGAAGGGGAGAAAAAAAAATTGTGAAATATTTGTTCCCATATGAATTAATGCTCGAGTTGATACATCACCGAATGTTAATTAGATCTAAAAACGAGTTATGAATACCAAATTTAGTAATGGAACATGTGCACTCTTATTTTCTATATTTGCGCAACTTGGCGTAACGTAGCTTTTTGTTGATTGAAATGTTTAAAAAAATCTCAAATTTTCGATAAAAGCAAAATATTATGTAATTATTACAATATAATATATTACAATCTCGTTTATAGCTTCACATGCAACTAACTCCAGAAAGATGGAAGTTAAATTCAAACCTGATAAAAACACCGGAAATAAACTTCACGGCATGACTGTATTAATTCTCACAGGAACCTTCATGAAGAATATCAACGGAAATAATGCATTTTTTTTTAAAAGAAACAATATGCTTGAAAATTATATTTGCCCTCTCTAGAGGAAATAAAATTTATCTTATGAAAAGGAATGATTTCCGCTACAGAAACATTCATTGATGAAAGAAGCGAGTAATGATATTCAAGCTATTGTGAGCTTCCAAGTACAGTAGTTTTCATTAAACAATTATTTTGCACGGCACTTTAAATGTTTGTTATAAAGTCCTTTCAATATGCAGTTAATAAAACTTAATAATTCGAATATCCGAACAAACCGAAATAATTGCGTTTAAACATTATTATTTCTATCTTTCAAACAAAAACTTTAAAATTGCAACAAAAAAATAATAATAATAATAATAAAAGCGGAAACTACTAGTGGATACATTTAAAATGTACAGTATTCCCATATTCATACCTTCCTGCAGTTACAAAATTAATAAACATTCAACCTTTTTACAACATTGTTTTATTTAAATATCTTTTTACACGAATCTCCCTTTGTCACACCATTTGACTAAATCCTACTGTAGCTAACAAAAACTGATAAAAAGAAAAAGCAAACATTCCGAAGTCATTTTAAAAAATGCTTGTAGGTTTGCGCGTACGCACAACTTTTTTCAAACTTTTGAAATCTTGTTCCAAAAAATCGTTTTAATTCTGATTAATGAAATTCAATCTAACGTAGTTTGATAAAACCTATCATCTAGATTAATTGGCTAGAACTAGATTTCGAAATGCGTTGGCAACAAGGTATACGCCAATCACATAAAAACGTAAAAAAATCCCCCACTACAAATTAAACGTAGACAAACAATGATAACTTTGAAAACGTAATATCGAAGTATCACTATCATTTCCAACCGCTTCTCATTCGCGTCATTTCTTATTCACCGTCGAATGTTCATAAAAAGCGATGAGATGAAATTCTTTCGCCCACCCACTTTGTTTCACTCTTTCTTTTCGTTTCTTCAATCACTCCGCACGCGAATTAGCTTCATTAATAGTGCACGAAGTCACGAGCTGGCAAGAGAAATGCCGGGGGAAGAAAGTGATGCATTAAGAACAATTCCAATAAAACAATTATCTCTTATAAAAAAAAAAATCCGTGCTCATCAAAACAAAAACGTTAAATAAACTCTCAAAACAAGGGAGAATTTAAATCGATCAACATTCGCAATTACATTAGAATCATTCACGAATAAGTTTAAACTTTAGAGGCAACGCTTAAGTGGAATTCGAAAAACAAAAGCAATTACAATCCGAGTAATAATAATTATCATCGTTTTCTTTTTAACATTGTATAAATAAATCTTTCAAATTATTTTAAGAAAAAAAAATCTGGCTTTTAAAGTTTCAAACAAATTTCTTCAGTTAAAATAATTATAAAATCCAATAATTAGTTTGCTCTTAAAAATATCGTTAACTAAGACAATAGCTAATTAACTTGGAAAGTAACTAATTTCTTTTCTAAATCATCAATTATTATGGCTACGCAAAGTAAAAAATGTGCATAAATTAATTGCTTTCATTAATGTATGCAGCTAACAAATTTTTTTTAAAAAAAAAACCTATTTGCATTAACTAAGTTTAATTACCGGTACTAATTAATAAAACATTTAAAAATAATCATTTTAAAAGAAGAAGAAAAAAGTAAATGCTGCACTACGAAAATAAAATATTTTATCTCTTTCATAATGGACAAAATGTCAACCAAAAAATAAACAAATTAATCAGAATTACTATAGTTAAATTTTAGGCAAAATAAGCGTAGAATAATTTAATCAAAACAATTCTATGGGGAATAAAAATAAAAAAAAAACCCAAATAAGTTTATACGCCTGAAAATGCGTTAAACTTGTCATAAATAGCGCTGATTATAGTGCTAAAAATATGAAAAAAGAAAAGAAAAAACCGTTCATGATTTGTGAATGTCGGAGGATTGGGTAATAGAAGAGGGTGGGTTAATAGCGGTGGGTGTAAGTATAGGTGGGAGAAAAAAATTCCACGTAAATTGTATACGCCCTTTCTATATAAAACGCTTAATAATAAACATCGCCCTTTCGTTACTTTTCCCCAACTGCTAATACATTTTACGATCTGAACGGAAACATCAAAGAAAAATCCAGCGACGTCGTTGAAAATAGCATCAAACGACGTGTTTATTACCTCTTTAATTCAAATGCTTTATATTATCTTATATCCAATATTTTAAATTCATAAAAAAAAAATTATATTGAACAAGTGTAAGAAAAACTGAAATGCAATTGCATTTAAGCGGATATCGGTACGATAAATTATATAAGCTAAAACAAAATTAAATCTCCGCTGAATTAATTTTTGTTATAAAATTTCGTTAAAGTAAAATCCTGGTAACCAAACAAAATTATAATAAATTTAATAATCTACTTTTTTGAGAGAATAATTTTGAAATTTACATTATTAAATTACGCCCAAAGGCAAAAACTTAGATAATTAGAGAAAAAACTCATCAAAACTACATCGAAGTTTTAATGAATAGTAATTTATATTAGTTAAATTTTCATTCATTTAATAAAATATTTTATACAAACTCCCTAAAAATAGTTGATCTGATACTTCGTTCATTAAATTTTCAATGTACGAGTACTGTATTTTAAAAAGTAAAATTAAATGACGGTATTACATGGCATGCGATTGTGCACCGTAGCGTAACTATTACTGCATATTGAATAATAAAGCGTAATCTTTTTAATCTGCCGATGTTGACGCGCGTTAAGCGGCTAAACGCGTTAATCTCCGGAGAAATCCCCGCCTATCATCAATCAGTGGCGTAAGAAAAATATAAATAAAACTTCACGGCGAAACGTTTCCCCCCTTCTCTTTCTCTCTCGCTCATTGCAAATTATCCGTTTCAATTGTTAATTGTGCGTCGTTCGTCAGTCAAAATGGCGGATTAACAGCAGCAGCAGCAGGGCCACCGCCGCATTTAAATTGCAGCATTTCAAAGCTCAAACAAATCTTACAAGTTAGCTCGGAGTCGCGTGATTTGACGTAGCGCCACCCACCCATTTCCTATCACCCAACAACTACTATCTTAATACTGTTTCTTTTTCTACACGTTTACGTTCCACATACACGTGGTATTGAATTATTTACACTCAAAGTCATCTATCTTCTTCCCCCCCCCCCCCTCCCCTTCCCCCTACAACCCTTCCTCCCCCAAAACTTCACGCCCGCAACTTTCCTTCTATTTTATCCGAACCTCAATTCCAGTAAAGGAAAAGACGAGAAAAACCTCGATGTTACGATTCGAACACTATTGTTTACTTTTTTAGTTGTTGTTTTTTTTAGATTAAAAATTCTGCTATATAGTATTCTCTCTTCGTTAAAAAAATAAAGAATTTAAATTAAGATTAAACTTGTGGACAACCGATGGAGATACATTTCGGTATTATGAAAACCTTGCTCTAAATCATAAATAATTTATTATAAAAATTTAATGAAAAAAATAAATAAATAAATTTATTTAAAATGAAAACAGAAAATTAGATCATGTCAACAAATTCGGCTGTTTCTTCTTTTTAATATATTTTTTTTTGAATTACTGAATTAGTAAATCAAGATTTAAATAAAACTGGAACCCATTCTTTTTTCTAAAAAAAAATTGTTTTAACAATGTGGATTTTATTTCCTACGGAATTTCGCTACAACAAAATTTTCAAAAATATCTCTTATCAATAAGGATAACGTTTACAAGTTATCGGCAATCTTACGAAACCTTGTAAGTCAAATTTTTAATAAACTAGACATTGACAGGTGCTATAATTCTATTACCCCGATAGAATTCGCTGAATATTGGCTAAATATGAATTTTAACATTCCGTACCGGTAAGCCACTGCTGGCGCTCTTACCAAGCAAATTGGAAACTTCATTGGAAGCACAAAAATACAATACTGTATCATTTAAAAATCTGAACTAAAAAAATTGCAATGCCGATATCAATGTGCATGAAACACTCAATTATATTTTTTATAATAAACCCAAGCAATTAGATAATTTAATCAATCAAGCTTAATTTTAAATACCGGTAATTCATTTTAACGAATTTTCAGTACAAAGGACCATTAAATTTGTGCCTCCCTAACTTTCTTTATAGAGAGTTTTAACACACTTTCCAACGCATTTTCCTTAAGTTTCATTCTTTTCCCCAAGTAAAAAAAAACCATAAGTTTTTTTGAAATATATAGTTTTACAATATGCCATCAATTCACGCGCAATTTCGCTGGCGCGTGTTATTGCTCCTATAGGAGAACGTGAAATCGAGGTTCCGCTTTAGCAACGTAAACCTTAAGAGTGTCAAAACGAGTAGAGACGATGAATAAGAAATGGAGTAGAGACGGAAGGGTGTTTGTCGTTCTCTCAATAGCATCGATCTTGTATAAGCTGTTAATCTGTGCTATGAATGTACGTGCGTGTACACGTGCAACAGCCTAACGCGCACGCTCTTTCACTTTCAACAAACCCCTTTACTCGTGTGTTGGCGATTGCCAGTCGTTTACGTCAATAAAACGTTGAGATAGAAAGAGATACAGAGAAAATAGGAGAGAAAAAAAGTGTTTACAAACGAGATAACGTAAAATAAAAAAAAAAGACGCTATCGATATTTTCTTTCTGACATTCGATAATCAGATAAGTGAGGTTTAAAAAAGTGAAAAAAAAAAAAAACAAAGTAAAAAAAAGAAAGGGGCAAAATAATAAACGTCGGGATTTCGTTCAATACGTCGTGAACTAGGCTATTCAAGCGCCGTCTGATTTAACGTTTTAGTAAATATAGCGTATATACTTAGCGAGGAAAGTAAAGGCATGATAATGGAAGTTGAAAAGCCAAGAAAAAAGCTGGTATTTCTAAGAACGTTTCCCCCCTCCCCCCGCTATTATTTTCAAAGATTGAAATGCTAAGATTTATAAGAAAAAGAATAAAATAATGTCTACATTTCCAAATAATCGAAACTAATGTAAAACGTAATGTTTTTTTTTTTTAAAAAAAAAAAATAAATAAATGAGCGAGAGAGGAAAAAATAGATCGCAGACAAAATGAAATAACGTCCCTGAAAATAGCAAACAAATTTTTTTTTTATGTGGCGTTGTTGCTCTCAGTCACGTTGACAACTAAAGTTATAAATGTGTGTTTTCCTAAAAGTTAAACTAAACTTTAAAAAATATACACTAACTGCTTTGCTACCGACCAAAAATCTACTAAACTTTTGGAATTAGTCGAATTTAGTTTCAACTGTCTGGCAGACCCACACTGCATTTCCAATGCATGGTATACAATAATAAGAATAATTTTGGACAGGCTAAAATGATCTTGCATAATTATTGCTGTAATGATTTTTTCAATTATATTTTGATTGAGAACAGCTTACACAAGTTACCACAGTAAGACCAGTAATTATTGTAGAACTTTTAAAATTAAATATGTGACATGGATGTAATAAACTCTGACGAGACCTATAGAAGAATAATATATTTTTTTTTCCATTGGACTTTTGAAACAAGTTTCAATCGATGAAACTAGTTCCACGTTTTGGTGTAAGAGCAAAATATTTGGTAGAAACAGCTGCACCCCGCTACTCGCAAGCCGTTTCGCCAGTAAACTATAGTATAATATTTGCTTAATACACTTTTTTCCTTCATTTCTTATAAAAATGACGCGGCCAACATAAATAAAATAAGATATGATATACGAAGAAGAGTCTCGTCTATCTGTTTTTTCTGACATTTTATGAGCAATTGATAAAGACGTTTTATACGACCCCATTAATTGAAGCGTCATGGCTCAATGTTTACATCTGCATGCTTCTTTATCAGTTGTTTAGTAATGGTTGTGGCGCCAATGACTATAAATGAAGTCGAGAGCCTCCCCTCCCTTTGCATCTCTGGCTAATAAACCACAACCAATCCAGTCAAAATAACAACACTTAACGACGCTCTCACTATACGCAATACACGCTTAAATTCTCGAGTCTCATTTTAAAACTTAAATTAAAACAAAATTCATTTCTTAAAATCATTAAAGGAACTAGTGTTCACACCAAAAACATTATTTGCAATATAAAAATCTAGGTTAATGAATTATGTTTTTTAATATAGTCATCTGGCGACACTGACCAGTGACTAAATCTAGAGAGCCTATATGATATTTGGGCAAGAGAGTGGTCATGGTAAGAGATTTTTCTGATTGGTTATCGCAATCACGTG
>JAQGAZ010000380.1:0-65742 GCA_034692225.1 Polydesmus complanatus | reverse complement strand
TCGCGAACCAGCAATCCAATTTGCATAAAAATTTACATGGGTATGTAAAATGACGTCCTCTACACGATGGCGCAACTATCAAGTCTCTATTTCTTAATTTTTGAGTTATTCAACCGGTTTATCTGCACTGCGCATGCAATTACACCACTAACAGCGCCCTCTTAACAAGCAGTTTTACTCGTTTCAAAAAGTTGAATTAAAATCGGTTAACAATAAGAAAAGGGCATCTAATTCGCATAACTGCAAAAAATTAAACTCGTTTAACTATACAAATGCGTTAAAACTCGTTTAACCACAGAAATGCATTTAAATCACTACAAAATTGAATTTGAAACTGAACTAGTGTAAACTATAAAGCACATTTAAACTTGTTTCAAATTAAATTAAACTCGCTTATTACTGTAAAAATGCATCAAAGCCCGTTTAACCATTTAACCTAAAATAAAATGACCGCTTAACCTGGTTTATCCATAGTTACTATTATAACTAGTTTGAGAAAATTTAATCTCGCTTTATTAAATAAAATTTAGCCGCTATTATAAATCTAAGATTTAATAAACAAGTTTAAATAATTAAATCCCAACCGAGTTCGTTTTCGCTTGTACAGCGGGCAAAAAAATGGGAGGCAGACAATAAAACGCTTCGAAAATTAAATGAACCAACTAAAAAAAAAACTTTTCGAACAATTTTTGATAAATTTAGACTGTAAACTTCTCTCGCTTTCGAAAACACATGATTTTTTTCTGCGGCCGATTTTTCAATAAGAGTGAATTTTTTTCTAAACCAATCAATAAGATAAGTTATATAATTACACGCAATTATTAAATACAACATCAAACGAAAAAACAATTTTTCGGTAATGTCAAAAATATTCTGTGAACTTGGACCTCTCTCGCTCTCGAAACGAATAGCCTACAAATTTTAAATAAAAATGAAATTTATTAAATGAATTAAAAAAATAATGAATAAGACATATTATATACTACAGAGAATTCCTTTATTAATATAATAATTATATCAAGAAAACTAAAATGAAACATGCAGTACAAATTTTTAAAAACGAACGAATAAAATAATTAAGTAAATTTCTGCTTACCGATCGAATGACGAAGACAGACATCAATCAAGCGTTAATTTTTCCTCCCCGCTAACATCATTTTTTAATACTGTACTTAATTTTTTCTAAGCACAAATACATTTTCAACTCCTTATTTAGCAGCCACCGATATTTTAATTTCCACTCGCAAAATAAAGACACCGGCAAATATACACAAATCCCCGCGATTGAATAAAAAAAGGGAAGCGTAAATCTCGATAAACCAAATCGACGACGAACGAACAACGTACACTCTTCGGAAAAATTTGCTCCAAAAGAATTTTAAGTTTCGCTCGAAAATTAAAGTCCATTTTAAATTAATTTCATCAAAAAAAAAAAAAAAAGCGACACAAACGGATTTGGATCGGCGCTGGAAGAGCTAAGGCAGATGCCGCAGCGGGTCTATTTGAAAATAATAACACAGTTCTATTACCCGCCTGAAGTCGGTAAAAATAGATCGAACTACAATAATAATTTTAAATTGCGACCAATAAAATGTAACATTAAATTATAAATCGAATAAAATCAAAACAATTTAAATTTATATATTGCTTGTTTTTAATAGGGTGCAATTTCGGTTGCAATTGTACCGTAACCAAGCTTTCTGTGAAGTTCTTTTACAGAAATGCTTGGTAGGTAGTTTCTTCACTTGCACTACGATGGCATTAACGAAACTACGAAACATTAAAAAAACATGTCAAATCCAGCGGCGTAGCCAGGTTTGAGTAACAGGGGGAGCAAGCACAAAAAAAAGGCCCCAATTACCAAAATTAATAATTTCAATTAATTATATTTGTTAGACTAGAGTCAAAAAATCAGTGGTCGGCAACCCTTTTAGTCAAAAGAGCCACATATCAACAATACAATGTTTGAAAATTTTTTTTTTGAGAGACAAATGTGTTAATAAGCGCCGAGCTTGCGAGGCGCAAAAGTTTTTTCGGAAAAAAGACAACTTTTGGCCATTTTTTTAAAACAAGATAATAAGATTTTTAATAATTTTTATTATTTTTGGTCGTTTTTTGCGCCCTGGCTCTTAAAAAGAAGAAAGTTATACTGTAAGAAAGAAGCGCCGAGCTTGCGAGGCGCAAAATTTTTTTTTTTTTTTTTAAAAATGATCAAATTTTGTTTTAAAATTGGCCCATTTTTTGTAGCATCCTCTAAAATTGGGAGGCCTATGCAGTGCACTCTTGGGGCCTAGTGCAAAACATTTTTGAATCTCCTGGTATCAAAAAGTTAAGCTGGTTGGTACATATGATTTCCAGAAGAAAAAAAATAATTTCAGCGCTTACTTTCTTCACGCATTCTGCATGTACAATTAAAAAATAGGCGCCGAGCTTGCGAGGCGCGAAAATTTTTAGAAAAAATCACACATTTTCCCACTTTTCTTTTGGAAAAATCGGACTTCTTAAGAACTTATTTTGTTACAGATTTTTAAAAAGGCCCTCTTTTCTGGAAAATGGAGACAGGGGGAGCGACCGCTCCCCCTGCACCCCCCCTAACTATGCCACTGGTCAAATCAACGATATAGAGACTTCTGAATCCCAGAATCGTATTCCTGAAGTCATTTTACATCTAAAAAAAACTCGCAAGTCAATTTAAACATACTTTGTTTTTTTGTGAATTTCTGGTCTGAGGCTAAGTGGGTAGGTTTTATACATGGCTGAAACGTTTTTAATAAACTGCAGTTTTGACTTCAATGGCATTTCATCTGAAAAAAAGGAAAAATTTAAAATCCGTGTCAATTCAATGAGATGAATACCGTACTTATGGATCCCGGAAACATATTTCTGAGGTCATTTTACATCGGAAAAGTCACTTCCTAGTGAATTTAGAAGTATCGATACATTACTTCTTGTTTGTGATTTTGGGCCAAAACCATGGGTTTCTAATTATTGCATGTAAGGCCACATGCCACCACAATCCACCCTTTAAGAAATCGGAATAAATAAAAAGTTAATACTGTATTTGAACAAAACTAAATAAATAAAATGCTTACCACTATTTAATTAATATCATTACAGTATACACAGTGGGCTTAATTGAAATTTCTTAATGATGCCAACAAGGTCAGCAAAAACTACCTTTTTAGTTGTTTTTGCAATCCATTTTTGGTTGGTTCATTGTGTTTAGTTTAATATCCGTGACTCAAACTTGGAACTGAAGCTATGTTAATACAATTTTAAGATCTTCGATCGTCGTCTCCTACCAAATAACCTTTTCAATTTCAAATTTCTTCAAATTATTATTTCAGAACGCTTAAAATTCATATTACTGTTCTTCAATAAGATTTCCAAAATGCTGCGCTTCCACATTTACAAAGAAATCGAAAAACTTCAAAAAACGCTAAGAAATCGGAATTCAAATTTCTTAAAATCAGTTCCAGTTATCTAAAATTAAAATTTAATATAATGTAATGATATAATAATTATGAAAGTTGGCATTTTTAAAAATTAATCATAATTTATCGAAAATTACTGTACCTCAGATTGTACTGAATTCAGTTGTCAATTTTCTAAATTCTGCTTAAGTTTTTAATTATTATGGTCAAATTAATAAACTTGTTGCTGCGTCAGCAAAACATAAACAAAAAAATATGAGAACCGATAACAATTATTACGTCACGTAATAACATAGTATGGGAATTAAATTTAAAAAAAAAAAAAAAAAAAGAGAAAGAATTTTAATTAATATTTCATTTTAATAAAATTGAACAAATAATTCAATCTTATATATAGTAGGTACATTTGTTTCATTCAAATTTCAATTTGACCAAGTTTCACATTTTTTTTTTTGCCATTTAAAATTGTGCACAAGGCTCACGCGAATGATTTTTTTTTAAAAAAAAAAATCAACTAAAAATCTAAATATACCTCGTTGCGGTTGGGGTCTCTTTTGGCTCCTCTCCAATTCTTTAGCCGAGGTAGAGTCACAAAAAAAAATAGTGAGTGAAAACAAAAAAAAATAAAATTTAGTTTTCGTTCATTATGCGGTGAAATACGATGTTTACATATTTTCGCAAACCTTCTTTAGCCTTTCGATATTTAATTTCAAATCATTTTCATCATAAGATTTGAGATATTATAGTAACTTATCAAAATAGGAGAAAAAAAATGTTTAGCTAAGATATACACACAAAAAAAATTTTTTGAAATCGTATTTTTGCTAACATTTACAGAAAAAAAGTTTCAAATCATATTCTTTGGTCTTCCGTAATAATTTTTTTCAAATAATATATCAAAACATATACACACACGTCTATATACTGTATATACATAGAAATGAATACCGGTACGTTAAAAATCTCATCTAAAATACATTGCCATATTAAAATTCTAAGAAGGGAGGAAGGGAAATAATAAACAAAAAAAAAATACAGAGTGATGAAAAAGTTTCAATGTAAAAAATAAGTATAAAATAAAATTACTTATAAAACTTTGCAGAAGTTTTATAGTACTGTATAGTGCTTGTTCTGCATCGAATTTAATTCTAAAAATAAACCAGCTACCTATAAACTATTGACTTCAAGAAAAAAAATAGTGAGAAATTCATAGTAGAAAATTGAAAAAAATAATCAATGTTCATTAAAACAACTTTCTTAAAAATTTAATTAATTTTTAAACTTAGAATAATAAATGTTGCAACTTTGTAATCACTCTGTAAAATGAAGCAATAACTTATAAAAACATCATAATAAACATTTACATACTTCAAAAAAACCTTGACAATTAAGGTTTAAGGCACTCTTTAGTGAAATTTGCCATCAAATGAATAGAATCACTTTAAGTAGAATAAGTTTTAAAATAATTACGTTTTTTTTGGTGACAATTGCAACGGGACTAGAAACAATCAACGATTAAATCGGTGAAAAGCACTGTATATTTACTGGACACGACGACAATAATAACCCAAAGCTTTGCATTTTTCGCAAAGATGTTGCGGATGAACTTTACTTTGGTCCGAAACGTCTAAACCATCAGGCTTCTCCAAAGGTCTCTTTAAAAAATCCATTTGTTAAAAAAGTATGGCCTTACGGGTTCATGCCACATAATAATAATTATAAAACAACGTAAACGACAAATGTTGCCTTACTTGTTTATGCGGATACACGTTGATATGGCATTTGATACACTCCTGGCCCATGTTGGCCCAACTGTTACCACTCATCCATTTTCTTTTGCACTTTGGACACTTGTATTCTCCAAAACAGCGCTTTTTGCCTTGATACGGTGTCAAACCTTCTCCTTTTGGACGGGCCTAACAAATAATTTCCACAAACATTATACAATTATATTTGAGCAAAACTTAACACATACATAAATATAGTTACAATAGTCCAAACGATGGAAAGCGTGGCAATGCATGAAATTTAAAAAAAATAATAAATACAGTGTACGGTAAATAACATTGGTTTCCGTATTTTCTAGATTTTTTCAAAATTTTATAAATTGGTATTTTTTCCAAATACGTAAATGTTGATTTTGTATTTTTGTTTCTTTGTTTTCTTCCAGCAATTGCCTTTTGCGCAAGTGGACAATAGACCAGAACTTGACAGTTTCAGGTTCTATAGTCAATAATTCACAACAACTCCGGGATTTGTTAAGTTGGAGGGGAATAATAAACAAACACGTTTTTTACTCAAACCAGGCAGGTTGAAAAACATCTGTAAACATGCGAATGTAAATACCGGTATTGCAAAACGTCTAATTATATCAGTGCGTTGATCTTTAAGAGAGACAATTTTACCAAATCCATCATCATTTGAAATATTTTATCAATTATCAAAGAAGAGAAAAAATCGGAAAAATATTATTCGACACGTGTCAGTAAAATTATTCGTTAAAACCATTTGAATTCTCATTTCAATTGCTCTACCTATACTATTTTATACCGTATAAAGCTTAATATAATCGGTAGCTTTACTGTATAGAATCTATAAATATTGTTAGAAATTGTTATAAACTTTGTAGAAATTGATTTTCTATTTTTACATGGAAACCAGAACTATACAATAGGTGTTCCAAAATACTTTGTGGTTCAGAGAATTTCGTAATGCTGTAGTAATTATCACGTTCGTCTTACCGACGTTTCACTTTATACAATACAGAAGTACTTTTCCAGCTGTAAATTATCATCTAATTTTGAAAAAAGTACCGGTATAACAAACTTTTTTTTTTTTAGTTCTATGATAAGCAATAGGGTATTAACTACCGTTCTAACAAATTTCATTTGACCTAGTCCACTTTACTCTAGTAAATCTTGAGCTAATGAGGATTTTGTCTCTTCTTTAGACCTCCCACTGTTTCGACATCGTTTAGCGATTGTTTATGGTGCAAAAAAAAAAATGCAATCGAGCAATAGTGCTAACTTTAAAATAATATTTTTAAATGTAAAAAAACAAACAAACATTAAAATAAATCATAATAGAGTTCATTGACAGGGATATTGTTTAATTGATAAAAAAAAATTCAGAGTAATCTTTAAAATATCGGACTTTCACCTCTGTCTTCTTCTCATGATCTCATCAAGAGTAAAATTTGTAAAATTGTCAAAAACATCGATGTCGTCAACTTGATTTTTTAAATATTATTTAAAGAAAGTAGAGAAGAAAAGAAAGAAAAAATTGGTCTGTGTTTTTAGTTGTAAATACCCAAAAATAGTTTTGTAATGTGCTTCTGACGGCTGATGAGAAGAAATGACGACATCACCCTACACGTTCGTACTTTGACTGTTTAAAAACCTAAATATATCTGATTTAAAACGACGCCTAGCTCGCATTGGTCTCGTGCTCTTAAACAATAACTTCGTTTTGTTATTGCGACTTAGGCTGTTTACGTAAACCCTGAGGCATGGCAATTAAGCATCGGTCGCGAAAAAAACCCGTTACATAACACTTCATTAAATATTCAACCTTCTTTAATTACAACTTTTCCCAATTTAAACTTAGTCGAGTGAGCCTAGGTTTTTCAGGATAAACTCTACGGAATTATATTACTCTTAATTGATTGAATCCTAACGCATTCAAATATGTGAAGGGCGTCGCAAAAGGGTTGAACATTTTTACCAAAAATGGAAGTTGAAACCCTCCAAGAGACATAGTGACAACTATATTTTCTTTTATCTCTAGCTTTTATCAATCGAACTTTTATTTTCAGCAAGAGTTTAAAAATAAAAGATTCAAAGCTGGTTCATTCTCACAAGAAATATTAAACAGGGAAAAGTAAGTACTGTACCGTAGAACGAACTTTACTAATGGAATTAACAATAATTAAAAGCAAAACATTTCAATTATCCTCTATAGAAAGAAAGATCACAAGTAATTTAAGGCTGCATTAAAAGAAAATGAAAAATGTCGTTCAAAAATAAAATGTGCCACAATATTTTACTCCTTAATTGTTTCGTTATCAATTATATGTAATGTAGCCTACTCTCCCTTTTCAGAAATCGTTTTTAATTTAGCAAATATTTACAGTATTACCAGAAACTTCGTTATACTGAAGTTACTTAAAGAGCCGCTGGTGTAGTAGTTGTTTATCTATCAAAAGTATATTAGCGTGTGTAAATATTTATTTAGCAAACCAGACGTTAAAGATGAGCGAATTAGGTAAAAGGGTTACGATATTTGCCTCAAGCTTAAAACTTTCTAGTGACGTAAGATATTATTCTTTGCTGTCCTAAATTCTTTAGTGACGCACGTTCTACATTTGTTTTTAGCTTGAAAAGTTTACAGACGGAACTAATTAATTAAAACAATATGGATTGCCGATACAATGTACCTCGATTTCATTTATCAAAAAAATAATAATACAGTAATAAAAACTTTTTTTTTTTTTTAAAAAATTTTAAATCTTAAAACAGCGATGATTATGAAATAGACAGAGTAAGCTACGGTGAATTGCAATAAATAAGATTGGAACATTAACAGAAAATTATTATATTTACCTGTGGGCAATCCTTGATGTAATGACCTTTCCTGAAGCACAGATGACAGAGATAGGATTGAGGTGGCCTTTTCACGGGTTTACGATCCAATCCCAAGGTGAGATCGTGAAATTGGTCAACAAGCTCGGTCATCGCGTTGCACTGGCCATTGGAAGTCAATATGTGGTTGAGGCCATTGGCCAATCCGTTGCTCAAGCTCGTGAAACCGTTGTAAGGTGATGTTGGTGGTGGAAGAGAATTGTACCATGGTGGAAACACTTTACTCTTTATTAAAAAAAAAAAAAAAATTATTATTAAAAATTTCGGATTTAGTACATAATTAAACCTGTCAAACATTGACGTAATGCAATTCGAATCAATGTTGTGCAATAAACACGTGGGTGGAAAGTCCAAAATTCACATCTTTACATGCACAAGTTATTAGGACAAATTACTGTATAAACATACTACTGGAAAAACTAGAACAGTTTGTCTTACCTGGTCGGTGGATTGGTGAGTTGGTTGTTCGGCGAGAGTTAAGTAAACCCAATTTAATAGTTGAGCCGGTTGATGGACAGATGCACTGGCGTCAATAGATGCCAAAGACGCCATCTTTTGTTACCACTGGATCGGAAAATCTATTTTTGAAGAGCCCCACACGTTTAGATTATTTCACCGCTCTCCACACTCCAAGATTTTACGTGATGTAGATTTTTTGACGAATCCAACGGATTTTCATCGTGAACCGAACTCTGATCACAGATTTTTATGACTTGTATTATTTACTACATTAACTACTACTCTTCCCCCGGTTTTATTCCGTGTTTCGTTGCTCTAAATGTGCGGCCGCAGAAGCTCCCATGCATCCATCTGGCCTGTTCAGTGTTAACTGGCTGGCACATGTGTTGTTTTACTTTTACATGTTTTACCAATCTCTTTACCACACCCCTCTCCTTTTTCTTCCTCCTCTCCTCTCCTCTCTTCCCTTTTTTTTCTCCCCCACCCCACCTTATAACTTGA
Source organism: Polydesmus complanatus (assembly GCA_034692225.1). NCBI lineage: Eukaryota > Metazoa > Arthropoda > Diplopoda > Polydesmida > Polydesmidae > Polydesmus > Polydesmus complanatus. The sequence continues at coordinate 56,708 of JAQGAZ010000380.1, read as the reverse complement.
GAAAGAGAAAATTTTTGGTAAAGTTTCAAACACTTTTGCTTTGCTGTTTCATTTTTTTTCTTCTTCTTTTCATGTTAGCCAGTCATTGACTTCCCTTTTAGCTAATAACTTTCCCTTCCTCTATCTGTCCCCTAATCACCCATCATTTAATTCATTTTCCTTAAAAAGAAACATTTTCTTCATTTTTTTTTTTTATTAATTAAAAAAAAATAAAGATCGTTTCCCCATCCGGCGTTGATAATCTAAAGAAATATCTCCGCTTTAGTACGAAAAAAGCGTTCAATTTCATATTTTTAAATACAAAAATCTCCCCATAAACCATGATCGTAAACAAACGATAAAATTGATTAGCAACGCAAAGTCTAAACATTTAAAAGGTGATTGAAATCGTCAGGGTCAAGTTCTACACTTTTAGAACCCTTAACACACTTCAATGATACTCAATTTCCAGTTACCAAGCATCTTTATCTTTCAGCTGTGTTCTACGTCTTTATGTAAATACTAGATGCATGAATAAAAATTTAAAAAACTGTTAAGAAGATAAGTAGAATGGTTCCGTTAAAAAAGCTGGAATTTTCTTACAATTTTAGAACTTCGTAAGTTTATATATTTTATGAACGTATTTTTTAAGCATAATGAAATAATTACAAAAGCAATCTTACCATTAATTTCTTAAAAAGTGAAATCTGCTTAAAATTCCACTTAGATATTAATTTAATTTATAAATACAGTATTTCTTTTTTTAAAAAAATATTTTTAAAATAGTACTCACGTATCTAACGGTCTTACTTTAATAATTTCGACTACTGATTCAGTATCATCTACCCAGCACGAAAGATGAAACGCGTCGAATTTAAAATGATACAATAAATCTTGGCACCGACTTCTTCGATAAACGGAGCGAGGGTCTTCTTTCAAAATCGAAACCAAGATTGTTTTTATACAATCAATATCGGGATATTTAATTTTCAGAGCTTCGCTCGAGCTGAGAACTACATTTAGTTGTGCCTGGGCAGTCGGTGTAAATCTCACACTTAATTGTTGAACCGAAGGAGATTTGATCCAATCTGGGACAACAACTTCTGAACACTTTTCACTTTTGCCTTCATCCGATGACTCTTGGAGAGGATTATCGTAGCAGGGAATATAAGGTTTTATATCGATAATAGGGGTTCCGTTGATCATATCGACTCCAGAAACATGAAGATAATCACCTATTTAAAAAGAAAAAAATTAACATTTTCAAACAAAAAATATATATATATATACCGTAAGCAATGCTACCTTCAATTTTATCTAATTTCACTAGTGATAATCCGATGGGATTAACTCGATGAGGAGATCTGGTAGCAAAAACTCCAACTTTTTTACCGTTAAGCCTGGGAGGAGCAACTTTACCTTTTCTACAAACCGATTGATTATTTTCATGAAATACGAAAATCAACCTAGTAATAAATCCTTCGTCAGTTACAGGAAACGAGATTTAAAAAATGATTAACACTATACCATATATGCGAAAACTCGTCTAGCCCTTGCAATGCGTGACTGGGGTTGGATAAAGTGGTAGTTACCAGTCTCAACTTGGCTTTTGCTTGTTGACAGACCGATGGCTGGCGAGGGGTAGCATTTTTAAAAATAAAAGGCGATTCCAAATAACCGATTGGATTCACTTGCAAGTAATCTTGCAAGTTTTCTGCATTAATTAACAATTAACAATTAACAATCAACATAAAAATAATTGATAATAGTTATATTATAATAATTTAAATGACTATAAAGTATATTACTACAACTAACCGGCGAGATCTTCTTCAGAAGAAATTTGACTCGGAAACTTCTGCTGTTCCTTGTTAGCATTCTGATCACCTCGTTTTCGAAGTTGGCTGTTAATTTCGTTTACATATCGTTTATGTAATTTCGCTAAACTTTCTAACTTTGTCCTAACATCAAAAGCACAGAATAATGTAAACCGTAGTACGATACAGTGTAATATTATTATCATAAACACGTGATCTCTTTTACATTCTTACCTAACATTTCTCAATTCCTTTCTCATGATGTTAACGCTACTTCTCAAGTTAATAAACTGAGTTTTTACATCTTCTTTACTTTTACTATTTTCTAAAACTTCCATTTCTTCAATAAATTACAGTACAATCATGAACTGAGAGGATTGAACTGAATTGGAAACAGTGACCATTCGAGGAGAAAGATAGGCTGTCTGCTTTTAAAATTAATCGATTACAGGAATCGATACTTTAAAACTATCGAATTGTAGCGACCTATGACCCAATCAATAATTGGTACCATGTGTTTGGTCTAATCAGAGATCGTAATACATGTACAATCTTATTTAAAAAATTGAGTTTGTTAATTTTTTAAATAAATTAAACAAATTAAACAATTTAAGCGGGGTTATTTTTCTTAAATTTATTTTTATCAATATAATAAAAAAAATAATTATATACGGTAATCAAGTAATCACAAAGTTTTAACTTCATCGTCCAATTAATTAATATTTCCAAATTAAATTTGAAAAATTAATTATTAACGTAAAAGTATTAAATCGAAGCAAATGAGCATTTGAGTTCGTTATGAGTATCTCTTTTTATACACTACTAATGTGCCTCTTAATTAATACTGTTCACAAAAGTATTGAACCAGGTCTGTTTAGCAACTGAACGAGTTAAGGTATGCGTTAATTAATTTCTTTAAAAACTTAGTTTAAGGATCAATCATAATTTGAGAAGAACGTCTAGAAGTTCTGCTAGACACTCTCTCTTCGTCATCGCTATTATTTAAATACCCATCGTTGTTCACTCCTCCGACTCCTCCTTGGGCAATTGGTTGTCCATTGACAGGTGGCACAAAGATAGCGGATAGTCGTGGTTGGCTTTTACGATGGCGACTTACGTAAGCGCTTCCGCTTTGAATGCTATTTTTGGCTCCTAATGTTTGCATTTTTTCGCGGTCGTTGTTAAGAATTGATTGGCGCCTGTGCACCAAAGCTTGTATCGCTTCTCTTCTCATACTCAACTTCCGCATTCGACCCACCATAGGAGTACCTTTAACATAGGTTTTTATTACAATTGCTTTAAGTTTGAGGAAATTTAAGAAACTGACCTTCCATTTGGGCTGGGTCAGCCGAGATGCTAAAAAATCGTTCGCGAAACGCTACATCGAGGGTACCAACCCTCCGCTTCCTTTTCATAGCTTTTTCCAAATTAGCAATTGTCTTTCTTTGTCCCACCGCCCTATCGTTGCTACTTCCTTCTTCGCTGGCGTCGTCTCCACCGTCCAAATCACGCAAACGCTAAGTTTTTAATCAAAAATTAATAAACTCGAAACATATTATTTTTTAAAATTGTCCAAAAAAATTACTTGAAACTCCCTGGCAATTTGAATGGCGTTTCTTTGAATAAATGCTTCGCTCGTCATCTCTTCTTGTTTTCGATTGCAGCAAGTGACATCGGTAGAAGCCATTATGTGCGACAAAGTTCCAAAACGATGGAAAAGCATAGCCACAAACTGAATAACAATGATAAGAGCAAAGAAAATAACGAAAACAAATCCAATTGGTTCCAAATGAAGATATTCTTTAGTGATAGAAATCTTTAAACAAGAAAGAAAAAAAAAATAAAGACTCGACTTAAAATAAACAATAAAAAAAAAACAATACCGTTTTGGTTTCGTCGTTCCATGTTATATTTGTTTTTGCTCCCAAAGGCCAGTTAATATAAAGCATGTCCTTATTGAGTTGCAACAAAAACACGATTAAAATAAACAGGGCGTTAAACATGAAGAAAGAGAACACGGCTTTGTTTCTCAACTCTTTCAATTCGGCACTAATTTTATCTTTTTCGGCTTTATCTTCATCAATCGGGTACAGATACTTTTCAAGCATGTCTTTCCAAAATGCCTTTTCGTTTTCTGAAAGATGAGTCATAGGTCCTTTAAGCTCCTTGTCTTCGATCCATAAAGGATTAACCAAAGGATCACGTTTTGGTTTAGATTCTTTAAAAATAATCATAAGCAAAAATATTTTAAAAAATATTTAATTTTAGAGCAAATGTAACAAACCTCCACTGTCATTTTCTTCGGTGTTATCATCCGAAGTGAAACTTTCTTCATCGTCGTCGTCATCGTCATCCCTTAACTCTTCATTCAGAGCTCCTAGATGAGCGGGATCTCTATCTCGATCACCTTGAACACTTCTAGAGCGTACGGACACAGAATGGCGTCTGTGGTGAGTTCCACCAATACCAGGAAAAGCATGATCCAAAGTTCTAAAAAAAAAATGGTTTTACTATATTTCAAAAACATTTCTTTGGGCAAAAATTATACTTTTCCATAAGATCTAATCTAGATGCAAGTTTGTCTAAAGTATTCTGAATTCCCATCAATTGGATCTGCTCATCTTTTGGCTTTGGACGCGTGCAAAGAAGGATTGAACACAAATTTGCGCAAGTAACTGAGAAACCTCCTTCAACATCTTCTTCTTTAACACCAAAGAAATTGAAAATATTATTTTGATTACGTTGTTGTTTTTTCAATTCTTCTTCTTTTCGTTTCTCTTCTTCCATTTCCTTGAAAAAACCAAAAATTAGTATTTTAGAGTTCAAAAAAAAAAAATCAATCATTTAAAGAAATTACTGCTTTAGTTTTTTTTGCAAGAATTTCTCTGGTTCCCCATGTGACGTCGTTCAAGTTAATTAAAGAATAAATAATCAACAATAAGTACATAGATGGAATGCTGAGATAGTAGAGAAACCCTGGAACTACGCAATGGAACTCCTGTGGATGTAGTATGGCCGCTATGAAGAAACTTCCCGACAGCATAACAAAAAAAATAAATGAAGGCGACCCGATACCGTCCTCTCTCATTTGCAACGATATACCGACCAAGACAGCCATCATTACTAATGCGTAACCCGCGCTTAAAATCTGAGCTAATATTAACTAAACGTGGAATAAAATGAAACTCTTTAGTAGCGTTAAAAAATAAGAAAATGTGATTTTTCTACCTGATATTTAGAATTGAAAATAAAACAAACAATCATAAAAACAAGAATTGGAATAATGTTAGCGTAAAATGAAGTCCAATTGTCAATTTTAAAAGCCGCCACAAAAGCACCGACCAACATGAGGAAGATAGTTCCTGGACCTAAAATGGTTCCCACCATTAACATACCCTAAACAAAAACAAAAATACCTGTTAAATTTTCTTCAACTTTTAAAAATTTTCTTAAATTTATACTTGATAAATAATATATAAAGTAGAAATATTATCGTTGACTTTAACAGTTTTTCTTGAATCGGCTAAAAGATCCAAAATGTTGGCCATAGTCGATGGCACCCACCGACGTCTCTGATTATAAAATTCATTAAAACCTTCGGGACAGTGAGTATAAGCGTCAGAAGCGGCTGAGTATTCGACACGATAACCTCGTTGAAGCAACAAGGTGCACAGCCAACGATCTTCCCCTGGTGAATTTGAAATTTTAAATTACAAAAAAAAAACACTAATAATTATTATAAAATTAAGTTATACCTTGATCGTACTGTACGTAATGGCGAGCTTCACTAGCTTTGATCGTGTAACGTTTCATAACATTATCATCCATCAAAGCTTTTGCTCGAAACAGAGAAAAACAACCCGGACTACAAAGTACACAACCGATCATATGTTCCGTGGCCTTTTGAAGCCAATGACCCATAGCGTATTCAAACTTCTGATACCATTGCATTATACCTACAAGAATAATATTTAAAAAAAAAAATTTTTAAATACAATAGTTTTTTTAATAATATTTTAATAGTTAATTTATATTAAATAAATTCATTTTACCAGATCCAATTGGATGAATTCGACCACAAGCGGCTCCTAAATTTCGATTCTTTTTCATTAAATCGACTAGCAATTGTACCGCTGGTGGTTTAAAATCAATATCTCCATCCAATGTTAGAATGTAAGTGTTAGAGGCCAAAGCTTCTTTACGAGGGGTATCCAAATCCGTGTCCATCAATCGATGCCCCAAAAGATAGTACATGTACATCACCTAAACATTAAATATTTAAAACACAAATTAAACTTGAATATAAGTGTGTGCAAACCTGGCTCCAACGTTTACGATGCCTAATCTTAGATTTGTCTTTTAGATGAGCGTACATTTTGGTTTTCCCGGGTAATGTCCAAATGAGTCTACCGCCAAAAATGGTTGGAACTTTCAACGGCGCTTTTACGTGTACATCGCATTCATGAACTTTTCTGTAAGCGAATAAAATGTCTATTTTAAAAATGTTCATGCCCATTATAATTTAGAACTAACCTAGCTGCTTCGTCGATAACTCTGACCATAGATTTTACAAACCGATTGACTTGGTTTTCGTTCCAATCATCATCACAGATTTCAAAAGCATCATCAAAAAATACATGAGCTAAAAATTATTAATCAATACATGAATTTAAAATACCGGCCTAAAAAACATTAAAAACCTACTTTCATATTCGTAGTAATCAGGATCAACAATTTGCAAATATTTCTGAGCATTCCTTCGAGCACTTTGATCTTCATCCATCCTTTATTTTTTTATTAAAATGTTAGAAAAAAATGAAAAAAATTAAATGTCTGAAAAAAATACCTAATAACGGATTTAAGCATGGCTATCATTTCCTCATCAGTTTCATGCCACATAGTTGCACAAGCATAGATGTGCGTGATTTGATCCACAGACTTAGCACCACTTCCTTCCGTTCCTTCTCCATTGTCCATGTGTTCAGAGATTGATTCGTAACATGGAGAAAGATCTCCAGCGTCCCCTCCCGTTTCCATTTCAAGATCCTATTTTATCATTAAAATACTTCTACTTTAGATTTGCAATTACCAAATTTATTTTCGATTAATTAAAATCTCACTTTTGTTTTCACTTCATCCTCTTCGTCTCGACGTCTATTCATTCCCAACGACTGATCAATAAATATCCCACAATACATCGGTGTCACGAAAAGCCTGTAAACAAAATTTTAATATTCAAATTGTACAAAAACTTTTCCAAAAATGTATGTGGTACTTTTCAGTGCTGGCCAATCTTTCACATTTAGGTGTCCAAATATGCAAAGTTATCCACGTTTGCGATAAGAGCCATAATAACCATATCCAAGCTTGTTCGTGTGAAATAAAAGAATCAAAAAAATCATCCGATGGACAAATGAAATAAATATATCTGGGAATGGCATCTCTTAGAAAACACACGTTGCTGGATTTCATTCCGCAAGCAGCAATCAAAAGAGATATGGTCACTGGTATGGTCAAGTTCACCGGGAAAGCATAACTAAAGCCTTGAATGCAAATACGACATGCAAATTTGCCAACAATGTAGCACATCAAGCAAGCCACAAACTAAACAAACAATTAAAATATATATTAATAAAAATTTGAAAAGTTGTAAACATGGTTAAACATTACTTGAATTGTCCAAGAAACCAAAGCGGCATTAGGTACAATTGCCACGCTGTCCGTTTCCAAATCGCTGCTCAACACTTGCGCTTGTAAAAGCGAAGTACTTCCGTCAAGATGGTGGTTTAAAAGAACGGGATTTGGAGATTTGGCGGTCATATTCATCGTCTGTACTACTAAACTTCTGGCATTCAAACTCATAAAATGCTTTAAAAATGGAAAGCGGTTGTAAGAGTGTTGACCTTCGCCTATCGTGATGCCTACAAATCCAACCATGCACGAGAAAAAAACCAAGCCTTTCCAAACAGAAACCAAAGCGTAGACGAAATAACGCGATTTTTTCAAACGCTGCTTGACTGTGCCCAAATAACGAATAAAGTTCAAAGGTGAACGATGATCCACGTAATTTTCCCACCATCCGCACGACGTAAAACAAACTCCTAAAGGAATGGCCCACACTCCGTGTTTAATTTCACCGGAAAGAACAATCGGCCAAACAAAAAGTCCGGTCGATTGAGCTAAAATGGCTAACGAATCCATGATAATTTTTACTAGACGTTTCTCTTCCTGTTTCCCTCTGGACAACAATGATAAAATAGCAGGCACGAAGCAGATGCAATTGGTTAACATTGCACCTTTCACTGAATCTAACTCGGGTAAAGCGACAAACAATAACATGGCTACTCCGACCGTGTGAAATGTTTCAAATAAAAATACCTAAAATATGAAATAATGTATTAAAAAAAAAATAATTGAAAATAAAAAATATCATAAATGACAAATGAAACAAACCCAGAAAAAATCCCCAGCTTGTGATTTTTTGACAGATTTAAATAGGATGATTCGTACAGAACGTACAAATGTGAAAATTTCGGGAGTAATAAAAGTAAAAAATAAAGCCCAAATCCATTGCGATTGTTCTTCCGGGCTTGTTAGTACTTCGTAATGTTTATCAGGAATCAAGTTCGAAACTAAACAAAAAAATAATTTATTATTTAACATTAATTTTGTAATTGCCAAAACTTTTAGATCGGAACTTAAATTATTAACGGCTAATTAATTCTGCGCTAATTGCTCTTATTTAAGTAACGAGACCAAAAAAAGATTCAATTATTTCATATTGTCTTAAAATGTTTGAGCAATAAACACACGCCATTTCCCGTGACCTTACTTCATTCTTATCCATTCTTTCAAGAAATGAAGAAGCAAGCCAAACAAAGTGATAAGAGAATCGAATTTGATATTTCCGGTTATCATTCAATGTCTAACAAAGAAGGCACATTAACCCGTTTTAATTATATTTGGCTTGCAATTAGCTCGTTAAACATTAATCGCTGGAAAACAAGCAATTGTACGGTACTTACTTTTACAGAATGGTGTTTTTCGGTTAACCCTCAGTTGCGATGTCATAAAGAGGACGATACTTTTGGAGATTACAGCGGTGACCAGCACCAGAAGAAAAGTGACGACGTAAGCCACGCATTTGACTGATTGGACTATTATCTGATAACATTTTTCGTTCACCCCGTTGTCCTCTTCTTCGTTGACAACACGAAAAACGTCCCATCGAGGTATAATAATGCTCCGACGACTAATTATAAAAAAAATAATATATATTTTTTTTAAAATTAAATGCTATGCTATAATAAGGAATTAGTTCTTGATTTACCTTCCGCCATAAATTTCCTCATTGTTTCCTCGAGGATTATCATCGTAATAGTTTCCACTTTCCGATGGATCCCCTCCCAAACTGTGAACCGAAGGCATCTCCAAAACCGGCTTCACCACAACTTCTCCGAGCCAAAAATTCACTCAATCTTACACATTTCTCTATAAATTTATAACAATATATTAAATTTCTAACTCATAATTTAAAATAAATAATTTTCTATCTCTAAAAAAAAAAATTCGTAGAGCAATACTTTCCGTAAATTAAAAAAAAAAAAAAAAACAATAATCCATTCAAAAATATGCTGAATGTGCTATGTTTATTAAATATACTACATTAATTATCCTTTTATGAAAGTGTTAAGTTCATTAAAAAACTCGTAATTATGTTACTGTGTATAAATCATGTTTAAAAAAAAAAAAAAAAAGCTGATGCACATGTATTATAATTTAAATTATAAAAATAATAGCATGATAAAAAAAAATTAAGTTAATTAGCTTTCATGCCTTTTTTTATAAGAGCAATTTTTTCTTATTTAGACATTTTAAAAATGATACAGAATAAAGCAACAAACTAATGGTAAATCGAATTTTCATCATTACGGAGCACGGAATTACCACAATGTTGTTGTTTTTTTATTTTAAAAAAATCGCTTGCTGTTGAAGGTTTACAGTTACACTATTAAAACAGCTATTATGCTGTTAAAATAGCTAAATAAACTTTTGAACAAAATATCATAATGGAGATTTTAATCCAAAGCGTAAACTTATTTCCAATAATAATAAAAGGGAGGAAAAATCGAAAAATAAAAAAAAAAATTTTGAGTAAAAGACTCGCTCTATTTACATTGAAGAATACAACAAATACAAAAATAACTTAAAATTTGATCAATTTTACCAAATACAGTAAATAATAAAAATACAAAATGTAAAAAAAAGCTTTGATTTCTTTTAAAACACATGGACTGTTTTTATCTGTCAAGTTGAGTGTAGTAGTAAGCATAGCTAAATAGTCTTTTCATTTCTAATTTTTTTCCTATTTTTATGCAATCATTTTTCGGTAGTTTGCTTTTAAATCGATTTTTTTTATCATATTCAGTGGTGAGTGAGCGAGAGAACGAGGGGAGAGCAAAAGTTGTATACAATGGCATTCTTCCTTGGAACCATCCCACCAAAGCCGAAATTGGGTCAAATATTCAGTTGGTGGTGGTTAACAAATAGATTAACAATATATATATTACACCTTAAAGGAATAACGGCTATGTTTGTTGCAACAATTGCAACGCGAAAATAAGTCACCTTTAACTTTTTTTTATAAAGGTGTTTCAGACATTTGGCATTTGCAAACACACCCATTGAAAAATCTAACAGTAAATCTAGAACTTTTAAACGTCAGATACCGATCTTATTATTCCCCTTAACATACTTTTATCATATCTCTTATTTCTTCCATTAACATTAAGACCAAACAAAAGTAAAAAATAAAGTACGTACATTTACATTAATAAAACTGAGCTTTAAAGTAAAACTAAAATCATTACTTTTTTAAAAAAATATAAAACTTTTGAAAAAATTATATAAATCTTTAATATTTTTTTCTTTCTCCCACTCGACACCATAATAAATCTTTAAGCAGGCTAGATCACCTTGATGCCAGTCACGATCTACATTTTCCGTTAAAATGCAGAAGTACTAGTTGAAGTTTTGAACGAAAATCAGGTAGAACTAAATAATGTCGACGTCCTCGAAATACGTTATTATTTTTTTTTTATCTATGAAAAGTTTCTAATGAGAACATAGCTAATTATTTTGATTCGGCCTAGACTCCGTCCCCACCCTAACTGCGCATTTTTGAACTAAGTTCTTAACCAAAAAAATGTAACCCCAAAAAAACACCCTTGACAATTTCTTTACAATCGATTTGTACATTTTTATCTACGTTATACTTTAATTTTATGCGAATCACGTATATGGTTCACTTATTATTCACTGAGAAAAAATTATAATTGAAATATCGTAATAACTGTAAAAGAAAATACAGTATCATAATACGCATGAAAATATTAAACCAAAATACACATATTATACTGGACTGTAGATACAAATATAATTCTAAATTGTACAATGATCAGCTTTCGTTTTCAAGTTATAATTATTTTATAGCTCTTGCAAAATCAAGAAAAAAAAATGCTTTTACAAAGTTTTATACTGTACATGTATCTTAAAAATCAACAAAACATTGCACTTGTTTTATTATCAAGTTTGTTTACTTAGCAAAATCTGCCGTTTATTTATTCCACATATTTGCTTTTATCTACTCTCGTCTTTTTCCTTTTTTTTTTTTATTTAAAAAATCATTAGTAATTGCATTCTTCTATTTGCATAATTTTTACTAATTTAAAAATGCAGATAGGTGTATGCGCTAGTGGAGTTCTTCCTTAATTACTTTTTAAACGTTCTCAAAAAATTTATTGATGAAAATTAAAAGCTCTGGAAAATTCTCAGGTACATTTTTGAGATTAATAAAAACTAGTCTTTTCTGATGGAGTTTACGGGAAGGTAAGAACAGCTGACCTACTTTCAATTATCTTATTCACTGCATGTACATCGCTCGCCTTAGTACCTCCAACGGTACACTACGAGCCGCTCACCTAAACAGGTGAGAAATTATGTTCAGAATAGATTCCTAATCCTTTTATATTCATTTAACAAACAACTAACTATAATAAATCTTAAAATTAATAAGTACAGAAAATTACTCTACCCCCATTTTTCTTTAAACAAAAAAAAAAAAAATACTAATGAGATTCAAACTCAGAACCGGTATTAATCAAAATCAAAAATAATAGTTAAAAAATACAACACAAATAGCACCAAAAATTAAAATAAATACGGAATAAAAAAAAATTATGATTTTCTATAAAATCATAATTTAAAACAAAACAATGAAATCATTTCAAATGATTAGCCTATGTTCAAATACAAAAACAGGATGGGGGTAGCAGAAAATTAAAAATTAAGCTATATAGAATTTTGTGAGAAATAAGAAGGAATTGTGAAGATTCTGATAATAAATTAAATGATATAGGTCACCGGAGTGCGCGCCTATCGATGCGTCACCTGAGCGTCATCAGGTTAATTAAAATCACCAAATTTTTAAAATTCTTTAAAAAAAAAATATTTCGAAATTTAAACTTTCTATTTTAAATATTCAAAAAAATAATAAACATGCATTAATCCTAAGCATTCGTCATAAATGTAAATTAATCTCTCGCATTCAGTAGTAAAAAAATAATAATAAACTTTTCTTACGAGGTTATTACAAGATTTAACCTCCAAAAGATTTCAATTTGTATTGTAAAATCATTTTCTATACAACCGAAGACGAAAACGATGCAATGTCTGGCCCATTTTCGCCTAAATTACATTTCGTTTTTGATTTTCTCAAATGCAAAGAAAAGTATACAACCTTGGAAACACGTTATTGCAATAATCTTGATCAAAAATTTAGCAAGTTTTTCTCCAAATCCTTCAAATGAATTTCAATTAGTTTTAAAGGAGTTTCCGTTCAAACTCAAAAAACCGCTCCTAATTTATTCTAAACGATGCCATTTTACTGTATGTGTTTAAAAATTAAAAAAAGATATTTTAAGTTTCAACACCTCCTCATTCGTCTAATAAAACCCACCTTTAAACTTCCCAAATAAATAATTTAAAATGAACTTTTAAAATTAACGGAAAATATTCAATCAAACGAATAAAGTTAATTCTCCAACCAAAATTTCTAAATATGGCCAAATTATTTCCTAAGCTTTAAAAATAAAATTGCACAATAACAAATAAAATAGTTTTCTATTAAAAAATTGTTTAGCTATTTTGGACACATTAATATTTTGTAAAATAAACAACAAAAAATTAATTTGTAATCAAAAATTGGATAGTAAATGTAATTAATCTGACTCAATAACAAAGTGTCTATATTGTACTTAATAAAGCAAAAACAAAAAATAGAAAATATATATGAACTCCATTCATTAAAATTAATAATTAAAATAAATTCTGACTTACCACAATAACGATTTTCCAATTCCGGAAAAGTTGAGTCTTATTTCCGCTTATAAATATTGAGGCAATTGTCCCGCATTAATTCCAATTCGAAAGAGATGATGATATACCGTATCCGCTTTCTTCTTTACACACACTTTTACATTTCTTTAATTTAAAAAATAAATAAATTAATCATCAACTCCCTCAACAGCAACAAAAAAAAAATTAAACACAATATTATATATATTTTTTTTCTTTAAAAAAAAAAAAATAATAATAAGAATAGAAAATCACCGGTGGTGTTGATGTTGACCGAGTGAGGAACAGGTCGTCGACTGAAAATTGTTACCAGTTTACAAACGTAGCTCCATCAAACAACTTAACGTCAACGACAACGAACTTACAAACTCCTCCTCTTCCTCCTCCTCTTCCATACTTTTTCTTCCATTCTTGAAAAAAGAAAAAAAAAATTATACAAATGGCGTCCACTAAATATTTTTTTTTTCTCTAAATACCTCGTTCTATTCTTCAAGAATGTATAAAAAAACGCTTTACCTACTTTTTCCCAACCGTTACTTTGCTCATTTTAACTTGACGTATCTTTTACTTCGTCGAACGAACGCGCACCTGTGGCCAAAGTAGATGGAAATGGCGATAAGTGATGTTAAAAATTAGAGCAGACGAAAAAGTGCTAAAACCGAGTAAAGTAAGGTTGGAATTATTGTTAAGCCTTGAAAACAAAGAATTGGCCGGTTCAGTTGAGTTAATTACCGTAAACAGTGACCATTCGAGGTTCTCCCTCTAAAACGAAAGAGAGAGAAATTTTTTTTTTTCAAAAATAATTAGCAAATAAATTAAACAAACACGCATAATTCTTTAAAACAATTTTTTTTAATGCTTTTAATATACCGGTATTTAATAATATCGTAAACAAATATTATTAAAGCGCTTATTAGCATCGTACTTTTGGCACGAAGATGCTAATTCGCCATTAGGCTTTAAAATAATACATGTCAAGCAGACGTTCCAATAATAATAATAATAAAAGAAAAGTAATAAGTTTGTGAAAAAAAGAGGTGAAAGTAATACTTTGAGACTAACGATTATGTAGAAAAAGTTAAATAAATGCGTTTGCAGAAATTCTTTTCGTAAAGTTGAAAGCATTTTCGAAAAAATGTGCATTATTTCGTGTTTAAATCACTCTCAAAATTTATGGCATTAGCTGTAAATATTTCACTTAACCCTAACCTTAAATGCGAGGTCTTCGTCTGTTGACTTAAACCCAGGTAACAACAACATATTCAACCGGTTTGAAAAAAAGAAGAAAAAAAAAAGCAACTCCGGGTTAATTCCTATACATGTACTGTATAGCAATAACCGGGGTTACAAGTTTTCGGAGGTAAATGACCAAATGAAGAGGGTATTTCTATTAAACTCATCATGACAAATATAGTCCCCCCCCCTCCCCTTCTCGTACCGGTAGGTGAAAATGAATAATAGAAAAAATATGGAAATAGATAAAAAGTTTTTTGTTTACGAAAGTTAGCTGTCAAGTGTGACACGACGGCGGTTTCGACTTACAGTAAATGATGATAGACACATTAGGATCTGAGCAAATTGTTTCTACATCGTTTATGAAAATATTCAAAGAGTTAAATGTCCAGTCGTCATGCATATCTTTATATTTTTTTAAAAAAATACAAATTACCTTGCTTAATTCTTAAAACTTTTATTGTAGAAAGAGGTAAGCATTCTAATCCGTTAGTCACATCAAATTTTGTGTAACGGTATTAAGTAAAGAATATTACTGTACTGACATTTTGAAGCCCTAAAAAAAAAAGAGTAAAAAATATAATGATTTGTATAGTATAAAATTATTACTGTAAGAGAAAATTAGATTAGACTAGTACATTGCAAAAATCGCTCTGCTAAACAATAAACTGTTAGCAAATAGAATCATGTCTTAATTAATAAGAGTATCACGTTGCGAATTTCAACCAGTCAAAACCGCAAATACTAAAAATAAATAAATTCGTAAAAAAATATTTCCGACACTTGAAAATAAAAGATTTTAAGTATCTTTTCCATTCTATTTGAATGCAATGCACGGAATATACATCAGCATAATTATTTTAAACAGCTAATTAGTAAGGGGTGTGAGATAAATAAGTATAAATTCACATAGAAATTTAATTTATAATTTAATAATTCCGATTTTAATAGAAAATATAGGGAGAAAAAAAAATAAGAAAATTGGCTGTGAAATACCGCAAATTTAAAATTAAAATAATATTATTTCTCAAGTTTTTGAACGACATATCTATTGTTGTTCGTGCTAAATTTTACCCAAAATCAATATTACACGCTCAAAAGTGAATTTCATAACCCGAAATCAAAATTGCGATCGGGCGTGAAATTTAGCGAAGCGATAATCGGTGCGGAAATAACCGGTCAACCAATATGTACTTTGTGTAATAAGTCGTAGATATTTACAAGTAAAATTCCTTACAGCATTAACAAATATTAGCGCATAACATAAAAATTAATTACGTGTAAACTTATAAAAAGAAACTCAAATACTGTAGATTATTTTCTTCTGTAAAGTTTAAACAATTTGATAATAATATTAAATAACTTAAATTTTTAATCTGAAGAATTAAAGATTAAATTAGATCTAAATTAATTATTTCAATGTCGCTTGACGTAATTGATCCCCATCAACCTCACAGTTGATGAGTTGTCAGTTGTCACCCCACACAGCATCCCATTCGACACGAATCTTCTAGGTACAGAGCCATTCTCGCGCTGTTGCTACGGGGAGGACGCACCTGCGCGCAGAAAGCGATCACTTCCCGTCTGCGCAGCTCGACCTGATCCGATTTTAAAGAACTACGGTAGTTCTTTGACGGACTCAAGTCAGAGATGGCTGACATCGTACCTGTGCTTTCTTCAATTTCTTTCATTTTTCGCAAAATAGCTACATCGAAGATAACAAATTTGCGACAGTTAAATGGCGTTCGCAGAAGTAACGTTCGATTTCGAAGAGAATTTTCCACTACGTATTTGTGGGACGAATATCGCAAGGCAAAAGCTCGATGCGAAGGTAAATTATTATAAGGCTTCCAATTTGCTCGATTTAAATAAGGCGTCATTCAAAAACTCTTTTTAATTTTGTTTTAAATGTCACAACAGAAGACCCATTATCTCCTAAAATTAACCCCAGCAGCGTATTTGCTTGCAACAGCTTAGATTTGTCTAAATTTGAAGTCTACGGATTCGACTATGACTACACTTTGGCTTGCTATCAAGAATCTCTGCATACTCTTATTTATAATTTGGGGAAAGATGTACTTATCAAGAGATATAAAGTAAAAATATAAACACCAATATTTTTTTCAAATATTATTTTAGTAAACTTTTTTTTTTATTTTTATTATTATAATTTAACGCGTAGTACCCTAGACCAGTATCTGATCTTCCCTATCATCCTGAATTCGCCGTCCGAGGACTTCACTACGACATTTTGCGGGTTTGATAATGCACTTTACGCCCAAATATTAATTTACAAATTTAAAACTACTTAATAATATAATACTTTTCTAGGGTTTACTGCTGAAATTAGATTCATACCGACAAATCCAGTTCGGCACTGTTTACAAGTAAATTTTTGCTCATTCTTAAAATAATCGATTAAAAGTAATTATAAAATGCAACTTTGTTTCAGGGGACATAAACCTTTAACAAATGCTGAAGTATTGGACACTTACGGGCACTTGTATATTCCGATCGAGTACATGGAGGGACATCTCACACTGCCAGAAGTAAATTATTTTTTTTACCGATGTTTTTTTCTTAGGAGATAATATAACTAACATTTTTTTTTTTTAGCAACCAAAAATGCAACATCTCAACGATT
Organism: Polydesmus complanatus; assembly: GCA_034692225.1. NCBI lineage: Eukaryota > Metazoa > Arthropoda > Diplopoda > Polydesmida > Polydesmidae > Polydesmus > Polydesmus complanatus. Next base: position 39,620 of record JAQGAZ010000380.1, on the reverse strand, counting down.
TATTTTCACTCCCAGAAATTTGTTTGGTGTCAAATGTTACTGAGGTATAAGTACCCAAAATTAATGTTTCAAATAAATATATTTTTTTAAAATAAAAGTTATTTTTAAATAGTATTTTGAAAGTCATAGCATACCTTATAATCCTGAAATACTTTTTTGGGATATTCGGGTAAGGCATCTTTAACTTGTGCGTTTTCATAAACTGTAATAATCGAAAAAAAAATATATTAGAATGCAGTTCAAAGCATTCATCCAGTAATGCACAGTATTGTAGAAGATAACGTGGGTGAGTGTTTAAATTTAGAAATGGAAGTTTTGTATATAAAAGGAAATTCTAACAGTAATGTTTTTATACAGAAAAGTATTTAATTGAAAATAAAGAACTGAGAAAATTTCTCCAAAGATTAATGGATGGAAAGAAAAGATTGTTCCTCATTACCAACAGCCCATTTTCATTCGTGTAGTATAACAGTCAATCTTAATGAAATCTAATTAACTTCTCAAAATTTTAATAACGTTCAAAAAAAATAAATGTTTTACGTAAATGTTGAGTGTTATTTTTTTTTCCTCCCCAGAAATCAAGGTATGAAGTTTCTGATTGGAACAGATTGGCAACAAATATTCGACGTAATTGTGGTTCAAGCGAGAAAACCGAAATTCTTCAGTGATAATTCGAGGTTGAGTAATATTGAAAATTTATATAACATTTGAAAGATTAAATGTTTTTTTTGTTTTACAGACCGTTTAGATTGTACGATCACAATATTCAAGCGCAAAGCTGGGAAGGAGTTACGAAACTCACGAAAGGAAATATTTATATAGAAGTAAGGATTTTAAAAATAATATAAGATATAGATTTCTTCGTCGTCAATTAAATCATTTCAAAATTTAGGGAACTTTAAATCAGCTTCAAGCTATGACAGATTGGAAACGGCGTAACGTTTTATATTTTGGAGATCATGTTTACAGCGATTTAGCTGATCTCACCTTACATTTTGGATGGGGAACTTGCGCCATAATCTCAGAACTAGCGGTAAATATCTCGCGCAGTTTAACTAAATATGAAAAAGAAAAGATAAAAAAAAATATTTTCAGAGAGAAATCTCAATTCTAAACACCGACGAGTTCAAGCGGACTTTAAAATGGCTGGAAGTCATTCAAGAACTAATGGAGAATATGCAGGCAAGTGAAAAAAAAAATCTTGCAATTTCAAAACGAAAATTAATTTTGAAAAAATGTATAGGATCACGACGACCCAGAATCGCAAGCTGTGATTCAACAATGGGAAGCAGAAAGAGATCAGTTGAGGTAATTAATTAAAACTTTGTGTCTTATTTTGGCTTGTTTTTTAACAAAAAATTTTTTCAAAAAAAAATTTTAGATTGGTGACAAAATCCTTGTTCAACAAACGTTTCGGTAGCTTATTTCGCACTCATCATAACCCGACATATTTCTCTCATCGTCTCTTCCGATTCGCTGACATTTACATGTCTTCTATTACCAATCTCCTTAGCTACTCTCTCAACCATACTTTCTATCCCCGACGAGGAACTTTGCCACACGAAGTGCCCATTTAACATCTTTCGGCCTCATTCACCTGGGTTGTGAACCTTACATCAAAGAATCTAGACGGAACATCCGTTTCGCACACCAAAATTTTTGGAAATTTTATCAGCGCAATACTCTATTAAAAAATAAGGACCTTTTCTATTATTTGCTTGCCGCATGAGCGAGGAGGTAAAAATGGCAGGGAGATGTGATTAATCACACCCAATCCAATAGTGGCAGGCAAATAACAGAAAAAAAAATCCAAAAATAATAATTATTATTATCAACCAAAGTTTAACTATTAAAATCAAATATTTTCTCCATCCAATTCATTATTAGATTATAAAAATTTTAACGAATCAATAATTTCTTAGTACTGTCATCCTAAATAATAATAATATTACGAATGCCTAGTTTTGATATTGTTGACAGGAATTAAATGTGATAAATTGTTTTATAAGAGTTGTCAAGAAAATCATCAAAAATGAAATCTCATTGTATTAACTGAATATAAAGTGAATCATCATAATTACTCTTGAAAGCTCTGAATAAACCAATTTGATGGGTCCAATTTTGTCAATGGGCTTCCTAATTGCTCTAATTGACCAAAGCTAACAACCGTTGCCATTAATATTATGTAAATTATGTTGAGTCGAGTTCGTCTCAATTGGCTTTAATTTTCGACTAGGCTGCTTGTTTTTCTTTTTTTGTTGATCTTTATAACCTATATAATAATGCTGGCATTTATAATTATAATATTTATGTAAGTGAAAACATGCGGTATATCACGAGCACATTTTAAAGCGCATAAAATGATAAATTTAACCTCAGATAAAATGTTTATTAATATATTCAAGCTGTTATTATTATATTATATAATACTTCTAATAAATTAGAAATAGTATATTGTAATGTACGTAATATTAATTACGAAAGTAGATTAAAATAATAATTACAGTGCATTAATATTTTTGCCTATTTGTTAATACAGTAACACAATCATTTGGGTTATAAGGCCTGATTTACATTAGTCGAGTAGGCGGTCGAGTAGCCGGTCGAGTTAGAAAACGCTACGATGGTCGTGAAGGGAATTTCTTCTTTCCTTTTTATAATTTGGCTACTCGACTTGCCTCGAAAACTTGGGCCATCGTAGCGTTTTCTAACTCGACCGGCTACTCGACCGCCTACTCGACTAATGTAAATCAGGCCTTACCACGTTTGCCGGGTCGCTTTAAAACTACAGTACCGTACATGTACGCCTAGGCCTACTGTATTACAAAGATCCCACTGTGATAATTGTCATGAACAGTGTATGACCTGCCTACAGGGTAGTACAGCTATTTCATGACAGAGAACTTATCAAATATGTTTTTCTAAAACCAAGGAAGAAAGTTAAATAATACTCTATGTGGTGGGCAAAGATCACTAAACGGTTCGAGAACGTTCGTTATGTAAATGAGATGGGATATAAAAAAGGGAAAAGATCGCGTTTGTTATTTATTATTGTTCTGATTGACCGAGCTGAATATCGAAACAACACTCTATACACTGTACTTTACATCATAAAATTCATTATACGGTGTATTTGAATCCTTGAAAATTGAAACTTACTTTTGCTTACATTTTACTGTAGCTTTCTTGATAATGACAGCAGTTTACGGAAGGAGATCCAAACCATGAAACGCGATTCGGAGATGAAACGCGAATAATCAAAAGTTACGTCGCACATTTAAATACTGTACTTAATAATTACAGAAGATAATAAATATGAATGAAAAAGATCCGATAAACTTCGCACAACACGACTACACAAAATTAGAATTCAAAACTACCTACCTACAGCGCCGCAAAATTTGGCGGGGTCTTAAAAACACGTGACTATTTCGTCACCGCTCTGATGTCATTGAAAATGGGGAGGAGCTTTGAAGGAGTAGGAGAAGAACCGGTACGGTATTAAAATAACAGTACCGGTACATGTACTGTTATTTTAATACAATCGTGTAATTAAAATTACAAAAACAAAGTGATTAAAAAATGAATTTTAATGCCAAAACTTTAAGAAATTAATTTTTTTAGTCGATTTAATGGTGACCAAACTCAACCGCACGAGTAAAAATCGCCATACAAAATGTTTTAATAAGCTCTTGTGACCGGCGCCAGTTAAAAAGTCTTCTAAAAAATTCCAATTGCCTATTAAATTTAATAACATCATTAACAGATTTATATCAAAAACTGCGCTCGTTTAGTTCAATCTCACTTCGTTTTTCAAATTTACAGGCATAAAACTGTCTGGCAAAAAAAAATGAATAAAACCGTGACAATTTAAATATTTAACAACAAATATAGAACACGTCGACAATAATTGTATAAAAATTATTTAAGACTATAATTTTCAACTTGAAATCAAATTACGTCAAATAATCATAATACAGTACATCCCTATTTCAAAAAAGTTAAATAATTCTTTTCTCACATTAAATATTCTTTCTATTTGTTTAAACCCGTTAATAAAAACATCCATGAAAAACAAATAATAATAATAATAATAAAAAAAAAAATTAAAATGCAGTGTAAATTTCACCCATATTATGATAAAGTAAACGTAACAAAAAAAAAAAAAAACTACCACGTATACGAGATAGATCAACAAAGAAGGAAGGTCCCAGTCCAGCTTCATATTGGTTAAAACAACTTAAATCAATTTAGTAATCAACATTATTTCACTTTAAAATCATTGTTACACCCTTATGGCATATATAAAGATACAAACATAAGTTTGATCTTATACCAGTAAAAATATTTCCGTTCAATTTCTTCGCCGTCAAATTAGTCTTGTTTTTAAAATAAAAAAAAAAAATTATCACTATGCATAATTTACTAAAACATTAAGATTACCGTATCACAAAAGCTAAATTCGTAATTAGAACTTATTTGAGAGTGTACAATTGAAAAAAAGAAACATTCAACAAAATTGATTTCTCAAATATTTAACCGATCGTTATGATGTCAGAAATTACGTATCTAAAACAACTAGTAATAATTCTACTTAATACGGCGTACATAATATGTCATGATATTCGGATGACATATTTTTGACAGATCATCTTAACGAATTTTTAGTCATCAAATAAAATTGGTGTTGCACTTGTAATATAAATGCTAACGGATAATTTAAGTCGTTTTATAATTTAGAGAATCAACTCATCGATTTCAAGAGACTAGTAATATGAAGTGCAAAAAAAAAAAAAAAACAATTACTTAATAACATACCTTCAAATAAAATCCAATAAAAAAAAACCCGCTTAGAGGTTCTTGTCAGAGATTTTCATTAACTATTTGCGTATCCAGCTCTTCTAACTGGAGTTCCAGGCCATTGTTGTTGTTGCTGAGATAATAACTGAGAGTCTTTGCAAATTCTTTTGGTCATTTCGCACTATCATTAACATCATATTAGAAAATAATTTACGCTATCAAAAAAAAAAACCTGGCAACAGTACTTACCAAAGGTTCCAATTCCCTAGAGCTAACCATTTGAAATTCAGTTATGAAATAATAAAAATGCTTATAACATGAATTAACATGAGCTTCCTAAAAACATAAAAAGAAAATGAAAAATTAACCAAATAAATTCATTAATAATTAGGTCTACTGCATTTTCAAAATCAAAAACTATACATCATTAATTTGATTTATTAATTTTAAAAATAACCTAAAAACGATGAATAGTTTTTGGCTTCATTTTAAATGTTTACTTACAGCTCCTATCGCGACTAGCCTGTCAAAATGATGAATATAAACGTGGACAAAAACTCGAAAAAGTCTAGTGAGAATCTTTTTGCAAACTGTTACAAAGTTCTTTGGGAAAGGAACACCTAATTACACATTTAAAAATATTCCGTCAAGATTTGTTAAAAAAAATATTAAGCATTAACTTCATTAACAGTATAGTAATTCTATATTGAACTTGCCAACTTTGGATGGGAAAATATCTTCGTTATTTATTTGCTCTTCTATCCAATCCATTAATAAAGAAGTATACTGAGGTGCAGGCAATGGGGTAGGCTTTTTATAACGATGTCCATCAGCCCATAAATATTCAAATCTTTAAAAAAAAAAATCGATTTATTTTTCAGTTGACGTTAAATTATAACCTAAATTATAGAACGAACTTTGGGCCTCCACTCATCGTGGGACAACTTTCTTCTGTACAATAATCACAAATTGTGCCGTAAATTAAATTAATCCTGTTGAAGAAATCCACCACTAGAATAATTATTAAAGTTGTTTTAAAATTATACTGCGCAACATTGTTTTAGATTGTTAATTAAAAACCGCTAACATACCATGAACAGCAATCCAATCGTGGAAGTCTTCACCTTCTGGCAATCGTACAGCTTGTCGTAAATTTAATCCAGAATTGAGAGAAGCCTGGGCTTGTTTGTGCAATGAATGCCTCATAGTTCCTGGCTCAAACTTTTTCTTCGGTCGAAATGTCTATTGATAAATTAACGTAAATAATAATATTATTATAATACACGTCCGAACAAATTTGCTATTCGCATTTAAATCGAATAATTTTATGTAGACATTATGATAATATAATTTGATCATAGTACAATCGCATTTCCTGTCATGGAAATACGAAAAATACGGCACTCACCTTCCCTTTTTGGAAAAAATCGATAAAATTTAGCGCCATGTTTATGCCTATTGATAGTAGACGATTCAATTACTTATCGACGCACTTTTAAATAGCTTTACTGGATTCTTAATTTTAAATGATACGCTAATTGCAAATCAAAACTTTAAAACCAAAAGAGATTACAAAAATATCTATTAAAATCACCCACTGAAACGACAACAAAAAAAAAACAAGTTACGCAACCTTGCTTTTCCCATACTTAAAATAAGTTGTTCCGCTCGTTTAAGCACTACGCTTCACATACGATCTTTCCCTTAATGTCAGACAGCGATCATTTCTACAATTCAGATTTTAAACGTAGACAAAATGTTGCCATGACAACCGCAACCTTCTTCATCAGCATCCCGGATATAAAAAATGACGTCATTAATATAAACCTTGAGCACTTTCACTTTCGTCCACCGTATTTTTTCCAATCTTTTCGTTTAATGAGAAAGGTGTTCGAACGTTTAAATTAAATGTAAAAATATATAAATAATAAATATAAAACTAAAGATTGACTTTTACCGTGCATTTCAAAATTCTTAAAAATTTTAAATACATCAATGACGTCAATTTAAGTAATAACAACACTACATGTGTTTTTCATGGAAAATTCTCTTGAGATTTGGGATTTTTGCATAAACGGTAACTATGAATTGACCGAAAGATAAATAAGCGAAAATCCCTAAAAAAAAGTGCACTTGAACGCTAGTAAATAATAATAGTTATGCAGCAAAAAGAGATCTAACTAAATATTGTCGTCGTCAGCATGTAAAACATATGTTGCAACAGTACTGATGCTTCAACTACCCTACCTAATATGCGCAAATGTAGGCTACATATTAAATAGAATATTCTACTTTTTTTTGAAGATTATGTGCATAAAAATAATTAAGTAGTTTAATTTGTAGAAAGAAAATAATAAATAGCTGGATTAGAAAGAAAAATGTCGGATGATAATCTAAGCTGCAATGATGAAAACAGCGGAGATGAGATGCTCCATCGCCCGCTAGAAAGATGGGCACCGGTCGGTAGTGCCAATGATGGGGAGGATGATGTATTTTCATCATCCTGCACCGCTGACGCTTATTCGTAATAATTATAATAACGTTTTATTTTAAACAAAATATAGAGTCTATCGATTTTAACCCATGTATATTTCTAGTGAAGCGGAAAAACTGAGACACTTAGAAGAAGATCAAGAACAATTAAATTCATCATTATTGGCACTAACATCTCACTTTGCTCAAGTGCAATTTAGACTGAAGCAAATTGTTGATGCTTCTGCGGAAGAAAAAGAAGTATGCTCTCGTTTTAATTCACTTTTCAATTGCTTTTAAAAAATAAGATAAAAGCATCACTCTGGGAAAAACCTATTTTTATACTATTTTGATTGATTTTTGATAGAATCTATTAAAAGATCTTGAAGAATTTGCGTTCCGCGGTATTCCCGATACGAGAACGTACAAAATATCGACTTCGGATTCGAAAAATTTAGTAATTACAAATATTTCATAATTTGCTATAATATTATTAGAAAATTATGCAATTTGTTAGAGTGAAGAAGATCATGAAGTAATTCTTCAACAGCAAAGAGAAAAACAAAAAGAATTGATAGAGCAGTTGAAAATGCAGTTGGAGGAATTGGAACGTTATGCGTACGAAGTAAAATATTTTCCCAATACAGTATTACTTAAATCAGCATTAATTCAAAATTGAGTTAAGAAAATGCAAAGATTTACCTTATGCGAACGTGTGCATCTTTTAGACAGGTGAAGCGGATATGCCCCAGAGTATGGTGATGGAGAAGCAAAAAGTCATCATTGATGAATTAAAAGGGAAACTTCCAATCGATTTAGACGAATTTCACAGTCTTAGTCCGGAACAGCTGAGAAAGCAAGTTGACAGAGCCATTAGTCAAGTAATACATTTAACATTGTTTTTTTTTTTTTAAATTATTACTAACAAAATTAATAAATCTTAAAAAAAAAATTACAATAGCTAATTAGTCCGGTTAAAATGAAAGAACAACTAGTTTCTCAACTAAAAACTCAAATTAGTGACTTGGAACGATTTATTGACTTTTTGCAAGGTCATCTAACTTACTAATCTAATTTAGATTCTAGCCAAAATTGTTATCAAATAAATTTCTAAAAATTGTAATTCTAGGCGAAGCTACAAGTCCTGGTATTTATGGAATGAAACAACAAAAACAATGTACATGCACTTGTAAAATGCATTCCAAACATTCGGTAATTATTAAAATAATATTGTAATGTCATTTATATAGTATTATAAAATATTTTTAAAAAAATAGGGTAAAGATTGTGAGAAAAGTGAAAATTGGCAAACACAAAAACATGAAAATAAATGGATAAGAGAAGAAGAGGTTTTACGATATTAATAATAATTATTGAGAATAATATTATGAAACATGAAATCGTTGAATAGGTTAATCGTCGAACAATAAACGTGGTCAAAAGGGCCCTCACTCTCATGCAAATGTTTATCGTGACACAATTTGGGTGTGGGATCAAATCACATTTTCAGCAAAATTTAATGAAGCAAACAGTTGGAGCCAATCACTGGGGGTAAATACTAAATATTATCAATTAACTTGTCCTAAGATTTATATTTCTTTGTTTATGGTGTTAGGGATTTAAGAGCGCGTTTAGAAGTGGCAATTGCCACTGTTGTAGAATTAGCGTCCATTCAAGATCAGCCGGTTGATAGTGATTACACGAGCGATTCCGAAGAAGTAAACACTTTTATAGAATTCAATATGTGATTAATCTATTTTTTAACATTAATTTCTGTTTACAATATCAGTTGAAATTGCATTGTAGATATATTTTATTTGGTTAATTACTTAATTCAATATTTTTATTTAATTACTAAAATAATTGATTAACGACATATTGAATGCCATGGCTTACGTTTTAAAAAAACAAATATTAAAATTATCAAATATAATTTAAGCAAGTAACTGTGATACAGTGCAACGAAAAGTTAACCTCAGGAGTTAGAAAACATTTAGCATTAGCAATTCGTGATCTTTTACAGCACGGACTTTATAGGGTAAAATTATATCGTTAGACATCAAAACCTTAAAACCAATTTAGTAAAATTTCGATATATTTTTAGACCGGACAAAGTACTAGTTTGGTTCCATTTATCGGTTGTTTAGCGGTACAATCAGAAGTTGGTCCCAAAAAGATTCATATTTGGGAGCTAATCATATTATATTACGAATTAAAAGTAAGCATTTTTCTTTTAAACTGACTTAACTAAGCCATAATTCCAAGATAATAATTTTTGTTCCATAGAATGGTAAAGCTTATAACGCGACGCCAGCAAGAAGACTATCCCAAAGTTTCAATTTGGAAATAGTTGGAGGACAAGCCATAACAATTAAACAAGTGATTATTACTCTAATTTACAAATTGCCAAACATTAACCTTTACATTTTTAATGTTTAGACATTGTTGGGTGTTATCGATAGTATTCTTTCCTCTCATGGACCATTCAAACGCAGCAATGATTCACATTTTAAAGCGTTTATTTGTGCTGGGCTTAAGTAATTCCATTTCTTTAGTCAATATCAAATACATTTATTTAAATTAATATTAATGATTTTTTTTTTTCAGTCAAAAAAAATTAATACCTTGGTTAAAGCTCTTATTAAAAACAAGATTTCTAGTCGAACAAAATTATCAACCTTGGAGTTACGTAATAAAAACGGGTAATTATTCAATCAAATTATATTAAAAATATAAACTAATTATTTTAATTTGATTTTAAGGTTTCGAAGACGCTTTTATTTCTTTAGAACGACTGAATCAATTTAAATTTGATCTTCCAGTAGATTTGGCGGTCAGATCATTTCAAAATATAAAAGATGTTTTCTGACGTGGCTTTTTCTCGTCAATAGCACTACATCACAGTTTTCGAATGCTTTTTCCATTTTATTTTTAAATTTGTAACTAGTCTTGAAACATAAAAATACAGTAAAAACTTACCAGGGATCTCATTAATTTATAGTAGAAAAAACAATTGTTGAACATCTGAAAGATATTAAAAATTTAAAATTATTATAACGAATTTATTAAAAGAAATTTTACCTTTCAAAAATCTGCAGTAATATTGCAAATGCAAAAGAAAATCAACGAACTAAACACTGCTTGACAAACGTAACACATTTAATTAATTAAAACAAGATCAGTTGACAAAAATCAAACCACTCAAAATTGTAAAATTAATGTTAATATCTGGATTATGCCATAAAATACTACCGGTAGTATTAAAATCGTCAAGTTTTTCACTAAAGCTGCCACAAAAGATGGCACACTTTCGTTATTATGTCAAAAAGTTTGATATGGAATTCATGATAAATATCAAACAAAATTCTAAAATATATTAATTTCAATCAGATAAGTCAAAAAATTAATTAAAAAAAAAATAATAAGTACAATTATTAAATATTATTATGGCTTAAATAATTGTAAATTATGGAATGTTTATGACTGGACCTAACTAAAGTTTTTTCAGTAAGAAAATAGATTCTACAAAATATTATTACCAAACGGTTCTGACTTATATTAAAGTCTATTATGCAAGATGACTACAAGTTATTTGTGTCACGATGATGCTTGGTTTCTTCGACCCAATCGATCAAATCCCATTGGGTAGGACTTGTGCGTGTGCACATCTCCATTACAACAATGGCTCCCTCCTTCACGTTTTTTACACCCAGACATAAACCAGCCGCTAGATTGTATAATGCAGCCCCAAGCTTTCAACCCTCCATACAGTTAAAATGTGTTTAAACTTTAACAGTCTTCATATTACCTTTGTCGAGTACTTCCACTCCTGGGGTCCACCCATTTCGTGGCATTTGGCAAGTCTTGGATATTCCTCTGCCGCATCTAAACACAGCATCTCGGCCAAAGTGAACTCGTGTATTGACGTTTCATACCAAGCCTTGCAACATTTTATTAATTTTAAAATCGAACCATAATCTTTTTTTTAAAATAATTCATACCTGGGGCAAGATCTTACGACAAGTTCGCAGCATCAGTAAAGAACCTTTTACTGTGATATCATCCTCTGACTGAATGCAAAAATCAGATCCAGACAGTTTAATCTACAAAAGAAAATGCTGCATAAAAATGACTACAACAATTTTGATGCGGTATAATGAAAACACCGATAAATTTACCTGATATTGTCCTAATGATTTTTGAGTTTTTCGTTTTCGGAAAGTCATTTTTTGACTATTGGCAAGTGCTTTTTCTTTTAATTTCAGCTGTTCTTCTTTTGATAAAGGCGGTTGAAGTTCAGGATAGATATTTTTTAAATACCAATCAAATGACTGACATTGAAGTCGATTTCTTAAATCAACTCTCTCTGATATGTCTCCATAATCTTTCCTTTTCGCGTCATATCTTGTTTGGAGAAAGTAATTCTGTACGGTAAATATTTAAAAAAAATAATTTATTAATAGGATTATTTTACTAATCAGCATAGTTTTGTTCAAATCTTAAAAACTTACTTTATAGTCGTCCATCCAAACATGGGCCACACGCAACGAATTTCTCAGCATGGTATCTTCACCATCCGGAGAACCATATGGTCGACGTTTGCGAAAAACATGCCCGACTCGTGAGCAAGGGACAATTTTCAAACTTCCGCCGCACATCCATATCTTCAAACAAAAATAATTTATTTTTGGTATAAGTTATAAACATTCAAAAAAAAAAAAACATTTTACTCGAAATGAAATTTCCAAATTTTCACCACCCCAAACGTCCATTCCTGAATCATATTCTCCTAATTCGGCAAAGTAATGGCGATCAATAGCAAATAATCCGCCCGCCATAGTAGGAGATCTTATTAAAAAAATTAAATCAAATCAGCATTTAATAATAATTAGGATTTTGGATGTACAGTATACAGAGAACGGAATACTAACATTACTGGTTTGGCGTAATCTTCTTTAGTAGAGAAGGTGCCCGGTGGAAGACTATCCCATTTGAAATGAAGACCCCAATTAAAACCTCCTCGGACGAGAGGAGAAGCAGAATATACAAATGTGTCTGTATTAATTATGTCAATAATGGGACACACCACATTTGTCCGATTTGCGGCTATTTCGCTAAGTAGAGGTTCCATCCATCCAACATTTACTTCGCAATGACTGTCCAAAAATGTCAAAACCTTTTTTTAAAAAAAATAAAATGAAATAATATTAAAACAAATTATTATTTAAAAAAAAAAATGTGGTTAAAAAATTAAAAGTTCAAATAAAAAAAATACAATTTAATTTCCAATACATCGCCAGAAGATTTTTTTGCTCCAAACATCCTGGCTCGGATCAATCCCTCACGTTTCTCACTGCGAAACAATTTCACTTTGGACGTTTCATTTTTAAAATAACTCACAACTTCTTCGCCTAACGAAACTAAAATTTTGGAAAATTAAGCAAATTAGTAAAATCATTTTTAATATTTAATACAAGCCATATAATTTATACTCGAATCGCTGAAATCATCTACTAAAACTATTTCGTGGAGCAATGACTCGGGTGTTCGATCTAAAACGCTATAAACTGTTCTCAATAGAGTGGTTTTAGCTTCGTTGTAAAAACATACGACGACACTAGTTGTTGGCAACTGAGGCTGATAAATCTTGTCCTTACAACTAAAAAAAAATGTGCATAAATCAATTAAAATAAACCACAACCGTACGTCAGATAAAAACTTACAGCTGATGTCTAACGTCTGGCAACTCTCTTCGAAGACTCAAGCGATTGCTAACTAATACATTAAAAGCGTGTTTTCTGTAACCGTCTTCCCTCACTTTTTGATCGTTCGGCGATTTAACCAAACCCACATCGTCTATCAAAGGCGCCGACGTGACTGTTTGCGCGAGAGTTTTCAATTTCAGAGGCTCAAAATGAGGTTTCTCCTCCTGGCTGAAATCATCAGGCAGCGCATTCAAGCGATTATCGCCCCACTTGGCATTATTGCCAATCATTTCTTTGTATTTCACTTTCTTCATTTGTTGATACGTTAATTTATCTTGTTTGGGTTGTTTTTCGTACAAATAAGTCTTTTCGTATTTATGCTTCATATTTTTACCATGGCTCGCATTAATTACGCCCGAAAAACTATGTTCGTAATTATTCGTGTTGCTCGTAGAAAGACTGATGTACAAATAGAGTGATATGGCCCACGTAAGTGATGTCAAAACAATTCCCAAGAAAAACGACTTGTACCTCAAGGACATTGCGTCTATAGGCAGATTCAACGTAGAAGTTGATTTAAGTACCTTGGGTTTTTATCCTAAAAAAATGATAAACCATTAAATAGTTGTTTGGAATAATTAAAGACAGCGAATAAGGGGAACTTACCACAACGTGTCAAACTTCTCCGTCGACGATTTAGCTGCCCGTCTTTTAAATAGCTCCATTTGAGTTCACGAGTAAAAGAGTCTATTTAAATTATAATATCAGATTAATTTATAGGATATCCTTTTATATTAATAGAAAGCTTTTGTTGAGGTACAGTAATTGAATTATGCAGTTTTAAAATAGCACGGCGCGATCTCCTTGACGCGACCGACAATCGCAGTAGGAAACGAGTGAAAAAACGAGTCGTAACATCTATCTCTAGATGGCGCTGTGTACGGAAAGAGCTGAATACCGGCACTTTTAAAAAACTATTTAATTTTAATCAAAATAATAAAAATAAAAAAAACTCGTAGAATTTGAAATTTAAGAAAAAAAACTTCAAATTGGAAGTAATAACCAAAAAATCTAATGTAATAAGAGAAAATTATCCATTTTTAAAATAAAAAAAGGTAAAAACACAAAATAAAATATTAAAGATGTTATACAGTTCTCGTAAAATTAATTTTGCCACCGGTATCAATTTTTTTTACTATGTATTAAATTATAGTTAACACAAAAATAATTTTAAATTAAAAGAAAAAAAAAACTTAGAATTACCTTGAGGAGGTAGTCTAAGGTATTACGTTCCACTTTTCTAACTATCTTATAAAAAATGATAGAAAACGTCATAGTCAAAAACTTTAATTAATTTTTAATTAATAATAAATACAACCGCGCGTACTATTTATTCACCCGGAAACTATTTGAATTAAATATTAAGCATATGCAAATTAAGATGTAAAAGTTTGAAGCTGAGAATTTTGTTGATTAAATCTCCTCCTAGATTAAATTCTTCTGCAAATGTTATAAAATAATCAAACGAAAGCTGAGTCATAAGCACGAGACTGACAATTGAGTTTACCTTCAAAACTTTAGTTTTTCTTCATTCATTTGCTTTAAGCTCTATTTTATTTATTTCTTTATTTGTTTTTAGATTTAATTATAATAAAACATTATAAAACGTGATGCTGGGTAACGATTACGTCATTGGCCTAATTCTGAACTTTTTTCTACGGCAGACAAAGTTTATTATTTCGCAAACAATTAAAAATATTATAATAAAACTAAAATATTAATATAAATAAAAATTAATATTTATTTATAGTTTAATTTTTATGCTGCATATCGTATTAATAAATTAAAAGTGATTTTTTTCCTCTTCTTAATAAATAGAAAAATAATTTCTATGACATCTAAATCACTTCCGAAATATTCAACCTTATTTCATTAAATTCATTCAATCAAAAGCATGAAAATATATAACCCGTCAATATTATACTTTTATAATAATAACTTTCATTTGATTAAAATTTATAATAAATATTAGTTTCTAAATTAAATTATTACATACGTAGCACACCAATCAAAACTTAAAATCTTCTATGATTATAATCAATGTCAGTTCACTCACGTACTTGAAAACTATCATTTATCAATATACGCCTGAATGCAGCCAAAATGTAAAAAAAAAAAAAAAATTTATAAAGTTTCAAATACAGTATTCGATGCTTATTAATTATTGAGATAGTAAGCCTTGATAAAATTTTTCTTTCTTCATTCAATCATTAATATTCTAACTGCAAAAGCATTTTAATAATAACATTTAGTACTGTTTGGTGGGTGGAAAATAAATTGAAAAATTATTTATTATTTATCTCATCAAAAATTAATTAAACGCACATAAAATAAAATGCATGTTCCGATAATAATAATAATAATAAAAAAATTCAATAAATCGAACAAAAGTCGGCTAGTTACAGTGTACATTAATTAATAATATAAAACTAGAAATTCTCAATTGAATTACACTATGTAATAACATAATTATAAACGAGCTATGGTAACTGTATTCGCGTCCAGAAATTTTATTTTAACACCAAACCTTGAAACGGGCCTAATAAAATTTCTGTGTAGCATACGTAATGATAATTAAAATAAAAGAGTCTGAAATATCCTAACAAACTAATTTTGATGCAGTAGACTATTTTTAAATTAAAAACTTGCTTGTTAAATAATTGATGAAATTTTCTCATGGTTTAGAATGCTAATTTCATTTTTACTTAATATTCGTTTGACAACCTAATTGTAATAAAAATGAGAAACGAGCTTAAATTTGAAATTCAACAAGAAAATCCCCAGGCTGACTCAGTCTAGCAATCCTTTCAATTAATTAGACTGGTCAACTACGGCTACCTGGCCAACTCAGCTGGCCGTAAATAGGTCGCGTGCAACCAGTTAACAATTTTTTTAAAAAAACTTTTTAATAATAATATTTTTTTTTTAAAAAACACACACACATAATACGTAACCGCAATTTCTTTTCTTATGTTTATGACCGGCTTTTATACAACTCCCGTAAAAATATTTTATGACAAAACTTGGGTGGTAAAAAAAAAAGAGAAAGAAACAAAATAATTGTAAACGAAGATCATTATCCACACACAAGCAAACTCTCTTGAGTCATTTTTTTTTTCTAAGGTCAAGTTTTCATCTATTGAGAGTCGATTAGATCCACAATAATATTATAATTTTGCGTTATTAACTTTTAAATTACTATACGAATCTTCACACAATCTTATCTTTTCGGAATAAAAATAATTAATGCTTTTATTTTTAAAAAAAAAAAAAAAAAAAAGAGTTTGAGGGGGAAAAAAAATAAACGTGGTGTTGACCTCTCGAGTTATTTTCATGGTAAAGGCGCTCATGTGATGAAGATATTTCGTCGTTACATTTATTCCGTGAGCTGTGAACATTGTTTAGCCCTTTCGAAATAAAATACCCTGGCAATTTTATTCAGGTAGAAAGAAAGAAAAACGAAGGTAATAAAAATAAAAGGAAGTCTAGTTTGGCCATTCTTAATCTATCTGCTCAATGAACTTTACAGTAGACCAAGCGGACCAGCCAGTCTTTGAACTTTTATTCCGAGCAAAAAAATAAAAGAAAAAAAAAATAATAATGGCATAAAACGCTAAATTAAATTTTATTAATCTTAAATAGCCAATTTTTTTTACCCTTCTTTTTACATGGATTAACAAGGAACTTATTGGAAATATACGTCATTTTAATTAGCAAAAACAAAATTGAAAAAAAAAAAATACGTGTATACGAGTATATTATTATTTTATAACTAAGTTTTCCAAACAGTGGGTTTCCATGCAAACTAATTTCAGAACAATAATTGAATTAATTTGGAGAAGATAATTATTGTGATGTATTTTACTTCGCCTATTACAGTATTTTAATTTTTTTACCAACTTTAAAAAAAAATTGTAAACTGATTTTATAAAAAAAAAAAACTTAATAAAGAGTTATTTTCAGCATCTTTTTTAAGGCCTTTAAAATACTTCCTTAAATCTATTATATCAATTTCACGTAATTATTATACGCTTTTTGAAATCCAAAAAAAAATTATAAAAATGCGCTTGCATATTTTAAGCTTCTTCCCTTTTTTCATTGTTACCGTATTGATAACTAATCGCCCGAGTCGGACGTTTTAATTCTTGGTGTTGATTATGTAGTTTTTGGCCTCAAAAAGCTTAATAATTACGTCAAAATGACATTACAGATGTAACGAAGTGCTTTAAAGGCCTTAATAAACCGTTTATTTTGTTACATATAAAATTTTAAATTTCCTGTAATTTTTAAACATACTTAATACAACGAACAAACTGTCTACTCTTTTCAAGTTCGTTATACAGAGATTTATCTGAAATAGGAATAATCATTATAAAATGACATTGGTATTCAAAAAAAAGTTCTTTTTTTTTTTTCGTTTATAAAAAAAAACATATTTGCTTTAAGGCAAAGTAAACTAAGAAGTACTTGTGAGCATAAAAGCTCAAATTTTATCATATCCTATACATGTAGGCCTACATGATAATATGAAAAAAAAAAAAAATAAATAAATAAAACAAAATTCATTGTAAACCTTGAACGTTCGTAAAATTCAAACAAGGAAACTTAATAAAGATAATAAGTAACCGCAAATTGATCCGTGTGACAGTAGCTTAAATTTGTCTTTTTTTTTTTTTTTGCTCTTGTAGTTCATTATTTGGTATTCTGTACGGTAGATAAATATGAACGTGTTTTCCTCAGCCACTAGAACCGCCATTTAAATTAATCCTATTACGTCACGCCACAAGTTCCTTTTCACAATCTCCGCGCACATTTTTATTGAAAAGAAAAAAAAAAGTGAGCATCCAATCCAAATAAAGTAGGTTACACACTGCCAATACCTGGTCGCAGTCGAAAAGAACAAGGTTTTATTTATTTATTAAAAAAAAAAACAGAAAGAAAAAAAAATTATTACTTCAAATTAAAGGTATATAAAAAATAGAAATCAACAAAAATCAAAATAATACGGTATAAAAAAAAAAAACGAAAAAAAAAAAATAGTTTGTGGAAGGTATAAGAAGAAGTTGCTAAACCGGTTTGAATTTCATACTCATCTCGGCTAGCAAACGTAAAACAAGCGCAATAATAGTTTTCCACATCTCGTTCGACGTGAATTGAAATCGTTGGGTGAAAAACCTCAGTACAAGTCGTCGTGCAGTGTGCTTGCTTGATTTCGCATTTTACTTCCCAAGATGAGTGACAGTACCGCCGAGCAATTGGATAAACTCAACGTGGAAGACCACGAAGAAGATGATGACGAGGTGAGACACCTTTTAATTACCAAATGTTTCATTTATGTCTCAGATTTAATTATTCTTTAATAATTAATACTTTGTAAAATAGAAAAAGTTACCATTTTCTCAAAAAAAAAAAAAATTAAAACTTCTGTTTTCCCAAATCGATAAAACAAAAACGTTTTTGGATTTATTTATATTTTAATTCGACCCAAAAATTAGTTATTATTACAACTAAATTTACTTTAAAATGAAACTTTTAAACGTTACATTTTTTTTCTTTAATAAATTAATTTATCTCAAGCAACAAATTTAAATTTATTTTAATACAAAAATTAATTCTTATATGCCGGTAGTAATATATTTCTATTTTATTGCGTCTAGTTGAAAGTTACGAGTATATTGAATTTACTTGATATTTATTTCTAAAAAGTAAGTTAAATAGAAAAAAAAAACCAAATTTGATGGTCCTACAAGTAGACTTATTACCGCAAGTCCTACTTGCATTTAATCATACTGGAGTAATTTTTTTTTATACCATAAGTTATTTGCTTCGATCCAAAAAATTATTATATTTTTAATCAGCGTAAATGCATTTAATTCTAAAATAAAGTATTAAAGCAAAGTTGCCTTTCAATTTTATAATGTCATTCAAAATAAACGAATAACATTTTACGAAATCATTGTTATCAAGCACTATAAATTCTAAACACACATGTAAGCTATAAAATAATATTTTTTGATTTCATAAAAAATAAAGCATATAACAAGTGTGCGCTATTTATAAGCTTCATCTGTTCAAAAAAAAAAAAAAAATGCATGCAACTCCAAAAAAAGAAAAATAATACGGAGTAAAATAAAAATACCAAAAAAAAATTTTAGAAAAAAACAAACACTGGATTACTTGCAAGTATTTATTTAACTTACAAAACTTGTTCAAAAAAAAAATTAATTAATTACGCATTAATTTTTGTAGTTTCTTTTTGCGATCATATTGTTTTTAATAAACAAAACAAAAAAACCCATTTATTTACCAATTCGGTCACAGTTTCTAAAGAACAAATGACCACTTCTTTTTTTTTTTGCATTTTTTTTTTTTTTTTGCTTGACCTGCAAATATTAATGATATTATAGTTTGAGGAAAGGTGAGCGTTAACATCCGGGTTGAAATGTAATAATGCGTTTCTAAGAGCAAAGCAAACTAAATAATCTGATCTAATTTTGTATAAATAAATTTTGCAGGTTATTGAAGGCATTGGAGATATTCCAGAGTAAGTAGCAAATCAAAAAAAAAATAATCATATATTTTAAAAATGCGACGTCATATTGACTGATATATTTTTGAATGTCAAGAGCGAGTGAAGCCGAATTGAGCGCAGCCATCGATGATGCCACTGTGGTGCTCAACCTCTTTCTCAATAATAAACACGATCAAGCTATGCAAAAAGTGGAAGCTAGGTGAGTAGGCCTACCTTTCCAATGCATTATTACTTAGGTCAACTTTTCGTTCAATTGTGAATAATAATTATCTAATTAACCGGTTAGCGCCACCAAAAGCATCTACCACGCCCTGGCAGCCGGCGCTTTGCATTTCTTGAAGGCTTTCGTCACTTTCGAACCGGTACAATTTTATAAAAATCTTAAAAAAATAATAAACTCTTAATTTTTTTTTTTAAAAAAAAAAACATTAATTTTAAAACAAAATAATAAATTAAATATCATTACCAGCATTTAAACTTTTGCAATAACTCATTTTAACATGTTTTTAAATTTTAAATTTTGTATTGTAAAAAAGGTTATGTAATTTTTTTTAAAAAATTATTATTGGTATTATTTTAATTCATGTTTTCTAAACCCCACTTTTTCTTGTATTTTCCTGATGGAATTTTAAAAAAGCAAAAGTTTTAGACTACGATTTTCAATCAATAAAAATTATCTATTTTTAATTTATACAAGGAAATAATCAATTAGTTAAAAATTATTAACGTTTTTTAATACCGGTACAGTAATTAAATTTTTCTGGATTTAACAGGTGGCAAATACTTAAATAACAAATTTGTTACTTTTAACCTTCTTTATAATTTTTTTTAATTATAATTAATTTCAGTAGTTTACTGAATAAAAAACATCGAAATCATTTTCTGATAAAAAATGTTAATTAATTTTTAGAACGACATCGCGAGTGCAGTTAAAGTTTTAAAGGTTTCAGCTGCTCTGTGCAACCGAAAACGCCGAAAGTCAGCGGCAGTTACGAAAATGATGAAAAAAGCCAATTACGATCACCACACAGAAGGTTTAGTAACCTAATAATAAAATGATGAAATTCTCTTTTGTTAAAATGTAAATTTTTTTTTTCTTACGCCCGTAGAAAATGCTCACGCTGAGCTTTGTTACGCCGAATGCGTTCTACTTCGAGCTTTGATAACTTTCATTCAAGATGAAAATCTCATGAGTTTGGTGAAAGGCGGTCTTCGATTCAGAAAGAGCTACCGAGCCTACAAGTAAGCTCATTTTATTTACCAGGATTAATCAAATCAAAAAATTAAATACCGTAGAAAACAATCAAACCATAATCCTTCAATACTTTCTTAAACTAAAACAAATATTAAAACTTGTCCAATAAATCACGTCACCAATAGGATATCACACTTTCAAGCTAACAATGCCATCTTCACATTAAAAAAAATAAAGATACTTGTCAAATATTTCACAAATTTAAATTTCCTTAATGCATTACAGTATTTAGCCTACATTAAATCAGGGACGTTTATGATCAGGAACACGGAACTCCGTCCGGAAATATTTTTTTTAAAATGGCTTTCACAATCTTAGAATTATTAAAGATATTTTTATAATTTTTTTTATTTTAAATTTATAAGATTTTCAATTCCGGTTATAATTTTTAGAATATTTTGTCATTTCAAATTTTAATAATTCTCTTACATCCCAACCCGCACGCAATTTATCTAAGAAATTTTTAAAGAAGCCTATTTATTTATAAATTTTTTTTCTCATTTCATATACCGGTATCAGAAAATAATAATTTTCCTTTTTCAAATTAGGGAATGTCAAGAAATTTTGGAATCTCGACACTTCGCCAATGAGAATTTGAAGAAACACTTTGAAAGTGGCGTTTATATGGGAATCGGTACTTTTAACATGGTAAATTAAAAAAAAAATCTTTAAAATTGTAATAAACTCTAAACTTATCTTTCCTTTTTTAAACAAAAAAATATAGGTGATTTCATGTTTACCAAAGAGAGTCTTAAAGTTAGTAGAGTTTGTGGGCTTCTCCGGGAAAAAGGTAAATAAATAAATTTAATACGGTACTTTTTCTTTAAAAAAAAAAATTAATATTTTTAATTAACAGGACGTGGGAGAGTTGAAATTAGACGCCGGACAAAAAATGCAAAACTATTTGAGAGGTCCTCTATGTTCCTTGTTCATATTGGTATTCAATCTTGAAATTTCATACATCATTGGAAAAGGCTGTGATAAAGCCAAGTTAGATTACTCGAAATCGGTCTATCAGACTTGGATCAACCATTTCCCTCAAGTATAACATTCTAAAAAAAAAATAATTTTTTTTTGCTTATCAATATCGCTTAAATTTGAATATCTTTATAGAGCGCTGTTTGCAAGTTCACCGAAGGGCGTTTGGAAAGCGCTCAAGGCAATTGCCCAAAAGCGATTCAACTGATCGAAGAAGCTCTTAAAATTGAATTGGACTGGAAAGCTTTCTACCATATCTCTTACTGCGAGTTGGGATGGTGCCACGCGTAAGTTTGATAAAATTACTCTTTTAATTATAATTAACCCCTTCAAAAAAAATTTTTTTTTCTTATTCGATTAGAGTGCTCGGAGATTACCGTAAAGCCGCGCATTACGTGGATATTCTTCTCAAGCACAATCACTGGAGCAAAGCTACCTTCGCCTACATTAAGGGGGTTTTGATTTTCTCCTTTAAAGACAGCAGCGATGCCGAACGAAAAGAAATGGTTGAGCTCATGCAGTAAGATCAACCAGATCACGTACGTTAATACTATAATAACCTTTCGAACTGAATTTGTAGGAGCGTCAACGGATTGCGCAAACGCTACAGCGGTAAATCGAATCCTTTGGAGAAATTCTTCGCTAAAAAAGCCGACAGATTTCTCGCTCAAAATAATTGGTCAATGTTACCTATTTACGAGTTGTTCTACGTGAGCAACTACTTGATGGTGATGAAGAACACACCTCAGTTGCTGGAAGAGGCCATCAAGAACATCGACGTCGCCATGAACGACGTTAAATCGAAAAAAGGTCTTAATAATTTTCTTTCTAATTGTTATAGTTAGTATACTGATAATTTTTTTTTATTATTATTATTATATATTACTTTACAGATTGCAAATATTTCGCTGATAATTATTACTTATCCGTCTTCCTAAAGGGAGTTTGTTTACGATATCTTAATCGAGTGCCGGCCGCCGAAGAATGCTTTAAAGATGTCATTCAAAAGTATAACGAATATCGAAGTCTATAGCCTACTGCACACTCTAACTAATATATTCAAAAAATGATTTAGTCACAAGAAAATTAAGGAAGACATCTATTTGCCCGTTTGCGCTAACATGGAAATGGGTTTCATCAACATGGACGCGAAAAACTATTCCGCCGCCGATCAATATCTGAAAACGGCCAAGTATGGCTTTTGTATTTTTCATCTAACAACGCAACTTGTAACACCATTTATATAATTATTTTTAGGAAAGAGAAGACGTTTTGGCCTGAGTTTCGAGTTCATCAAGCTCGGGAAGAGATCAAACTTATACAGAAAAGTTAAATTTTAAAAACTTTTCTGCAAAAAATAATTAAACTAAGAAAAATTCAATGCTCAACTGCTTTACTGTATTCAATTTTTGTGTTTTAAGGGTGATCAGTTTAATTACTAAAAAAAAAAAAAAATTAAAGTTATCTATATTGGTGCCGTATTGAATATATTTTTGTTAGTAATTTACAGGTATTGATTCAAGTTGAGAAAAATAAAATCATTTTAATTTACATGAAAAATTAAGCACTTTTTAAAAACGTCCCAATGAGTGAACTCATCAGCAGATTTACAAGTATAGTCATGTACCCTCGTGAAGCCACGGCTTCAGTGCGCAGGGGACGGCCAAGAGCGCAAATATTTTCGCCCTACATGTTCTTGCGTATAGGTAGGCCTACAGTACAGCGCTGCATACATACTGTAAAATAGCACATGCAAATAAAAGTTTTTGCTTACCCAAGCAAAAATGCAGGTCTTCAATTTTGATTTTCGGCGATTCACAAATTAACATTGCTGCACGGTATAACATTTAGAACGCGTTAAACACTTCTTCAAGTACATGTACAATCACACTTTCACAGAATTGTACTTTGACAAATTCAGCCGATAAAATAATGAACACGATGAGGAATACCATTGCTGTTTGCCGATAACTTATAATCGTCAATGGAAAGCAACATCATTTTTACGAATTTGAGATACTGTACATTGGGTTGCTACTCGACTGACGCAATTTTTTGAGGTGAAAGTTTATTTAATTTTATTAAATAATTTGCATAGGCCTATAAAATTAAACTTTTACCTCATTAAAATTACGTCGGTAAAGTTGTAACACAACCCATCTCACATTCGTAAAAAATGAGATAGGTGTACTGTACTCCATTGACGAAATGATAGTTTCTGCTATTAACATTATTTCTGCCGCAAACATAAAAATTTATTTTACTTTTATGGTAATTCCAGCAGCAAGAAGATCTTAAAACAGGTCGACGTCCCGACGATCAAAAATACGGAAGTTACGACTCCCGGAAGTAAGAATAACACCTGATCGACCTTGATGCACGTCCCCCTGCACTTTGCACCACGACAATACAGCAGTATCGGTCCATTAAATATTTGAATAGCAATTTAATGAAAATACATTTTTATTAAACTTTTAACTATTTTTTTTATAGTTTAAATTATAATAGCAAAATAACAAAAAAATATTACCTTAGGCCACTTATTGAAATTTAACAAAAATTAATTTTATAATTAATTCTGTTTTATTAATAATGATAATTATTATATACTGATTTCAAAGTTCAATTGTAACAAGCTTGTAAATTATTTTTGATAATATGAGACCAACTAACTTTTAAGAGATTTTTCTTAAGATGAAACAAAATAAAGCGAAAGGCCAACAGATAAGATTCCCACAAAAATACTCGTTCCAATACCTAAAATATATTTTAATAAAATTATTAAAAAAAAAAAAACCTACTTACTGTAGCGTTGCACTTACAAATATAATTACAGGATTTAGGTGGCTTAACCGGTAACATTTCCTCCACTGGAACACCACGATCGTCTTGCTCTAAAGTCGAGCTGGCTAAATCGTTGGAATCTTAAAATACAATGATCGATAAAAGGATGCATTAAAGTTTAATGTAAAATATCAACAAACCAGGAAAACGTTCGCAGTCATCTTCAATATCGTCGGGGTTTGGATCTATATTTAACAGTTCTTTGAAAGCATCTAAAGAATTACAAGCGGTTTCTCCAGGAAATAAATAATCCGAAACAGTTAAATCTAATCCGGCTAACGGAGCGAATATTCTACGTGGAAGTTCGTGAACGACTACCCTGTCTAAATTTATACGTTTAACAATTAAAAATTAGCGCTTTAATTCATTACATTGTTATCTTAATAAACAAACCTTGCTGTTCTTCTTCTATTACAAGAAGATCAACACAATGAATATCACAGCGAGATGCTAAACTTCTTAGCAAATCGAATTTTAATAACTAAAAAAAAAAATTCAAATTTAGTTTCAAATTAAATAAACTGTATAACAATCGTTAAAATCTACCGTTAAACTATCTTTAACCGAACATTTTTCTGGTGCATACGTTCTTCCTACAATGGTTCCGTTAAATTTCATATCAACATCACAGTCTTGTTGAAGTATATTTGATTGCAAAACGCTCTATACATATTACGATGAGATTTTAATAAATATGTATTTAAAAAATAAATTGCAGCGTTACCGTATCCGAATAAAGCTCAACGTTAATTGACTTTTGCTCACAATTTTCTTCGATGTCAATTTTGTGCTTACTATTTCCACGTTTTCCTTTACCAGCATTGACAATTTCTGGCTCCAGCAATTCATCATCGCCTCTCATACAGCCATCAAAAGTTGCAACGGACCGTTGAACTTGTTCGCAAATCGGTCTAATGGCAACCTGCGAGTCAATTCAAACAAAATAAATACGTCGCCGTAAACCCATTTTAATAGAATTAGATTACTTTAAATTGATTAAATAGCGAGCTCTGGGAATTTTCTTTAATTTGAGGAATGTGAAAGTCAACAGCAAACTGACAATTTAAACGAGTCCATTTCATCGGCTGGCTTAAATATTTAAAATCTATAGGTTTTGGACTTGCCTATTAAAAATAATTATACCCTTAAAAGTTTAAAGCATAATAAAAATGTAAATATAGTACATGTACTTACCAAACTGCTAGTTACGGACAAAGTTTTACACGTTATCCTAAAAAAAATTCATTTTATGTATGTAATTTAAAAAACTTTTATGGATACAAAATGATTTTAATTAACTTCTTAATTTTGTATTTAAAACAAGGTTTTAAAACAACTATTTCACGCAATAATCCTCATTTTTAAGTTGCAATTATTACAAAATAAGGAGTAAAATGTTTAAAAACGAAAGGAAGTCGGTTTCACCATGTGGAACACAATTACTTACTTATTTGGAACGCAGCATATATGAACTATCAATCTCTCCGTAGTATCAACATTTGTATAAAAATGATCTTCACTTAACGTTTTATGAACGGCAGACAGCACCTACAAATAAACACGCATGTTTTTTTTTTAATATCAAAATAAAGTTTTAAAAAATTTAATAAAATATGATAAATCGGTATCTACTTGACGTATATGAGCCAATTCACTAGTAGAAATGGAATCTGCAATAGTGCAAATAAATATACCTAGAACATCAAATCCTCCAACGAGCATACGAGTTACCTATAATTAATAATTATTAAATTTACTGTTAGCGCCTACATCTCTCCCGATAATTATTGCCTAGATAAAAATTAATATTACTTGAGTTGCGTGCTGAATAACTAAATCGGTGTTCCATTGTTCCAAATTCTTCGTTTTTGATTTGCTTGCCTTCTTATTATTCGAGTCACTGTCTTGAGCTTCCTCATCACCATCTTGCAATGGCGTTTCAACCAAGTGAATCACATAATCTTTTTGCTCAGACTGTCGACTCTGCAATAATAATTTATTAAATTAAAAAAAATTAAAATATTGATTAAAAAACTCCACGTGGGTTTGATATAATGACATGTGATTAAAACCGTATTGGTATTAATAAAAATTAATGCGGTTTGGTTCATGCCAACTCGAAACTTATCTTGAAGAAACTTACTTGGCCCAAAACCAATCCTAATTTGACTTCTTTCTTATTGCATAGCTCATTGACGTATTCTTTAATTATTTCTGGAGCTAAAACTGTGCGGCCCATATTAAATGTGAAAATAATTGACACGAAACGTAAAAGCTTTACCGCACGCCCGAACTTCTCTAGTCGAATGTCAATGTACTGCGCAGCTGTTGTATTACGATGGTTAACCAATGTCATCGAAAATGTAATCTCATTAGAGTCAACGACTCAAAATGGAGTCGCTTTTGAGAATTTAAACGCAAAGCTTATTTTTTTCAATAATAAAAACATACACAGTACATTTGCTAGTTTTTTGTTAACAAACGCAAGCGTAAATTAATTTTTTTTTATTTAGTAATTATAATTTATAATTATTTTAAATATAATATTATATAAATTAAAAAAAAAAAAAAAAAAAACAACGCATTTTGCGTCATCATATCAATTTAGCCGCGAGCGCGCTCTATGGGGATAACCTTGAAAGAGAAAGTGCTTCTCTGCTGCATTGGCGTTTCCTTCAAATCATTAAATGCGGCTTTTCATTGCCCGTACGCGGCTGCTGCAGCGTCTATTATAATCCTCTACTATGCATCAACTATGAAAACCTTGTTATTATTACTATTTTTTCAAATGAAAACATTTTTTTAAAACCTAGTCGGATTCGTAATGAAAATGAGTTTTCGTTTTATACGCAAACGTTTTCTATAATTATTTAATAATATTTTTTTAAATTTTTATCCCAAGGTGATCGATATAGCGATTTTATCGACTGAATTGATTTTCCCTCCCCAAAAAAAAGTAAGTAATTTTATCGATTTGATATTTAATTTTATAGTTAGAGACATTCTTTTTGATATACTAACCACAGTATAGTTAAATCGATATGCAAAGACCTTATTTTATTTTTTTTGTATACACTGTAGGCTAATGTGCAGTGAATATAAAAATTGACTTCCATTGATTTTTTTTTTACCGGCTTTCATTCTTATTTGCACCTTATAAAATTAATTAAACATGTTTAACAAAAAATTATCATTAAAAATTATTGAAAGAAATGAATATGTAATAGTTAACTTACAATTTTTTTTTATTTTATTTAAAAGGGAACAATTCTTGAATTTATTTAATTTTTATGGTTTAGATTCAAAAAAAAATTAATTCTTGGTTAATAATTACCTGGGAAAATGCTTCTAGATATTATTTTATTATAAATGGTAAAATAAATTATTTTTTTCGCTGAAAATTCGAATGTAAAAGTGTCGACCTTACATTTCGTTTCATAAATATAATACCGGTACATATTTAAACTAAAAAAAATGAACCGGAAATAGTAGTTAAAGATCAAAACATTATTTAGGAGCAAAAAATAATACTTTAAATGCAACAAAAAAAAATAATAATAATAATTCTTGGTTAGTTACCGATAAAAATGTTTTTAGATAACATTTTATTATAAATTTAATGCTGAAATAATTTTTTTTTTTTGAGGTTTCGATCGTAAAAGTGTATTTAAATAGACTATTATTTATGAAGATCAAAACATTATTTTGGGAAAAAATTTTGTTAATAAATGAAATAACAATAACGACAAAAATAAAATAGCTGAACGAAACAATACCGTAAAAATCATGGAAGGTTTTCACAAATATTTTGTTTTCTCCAAATGGTCTGGAGTGACGTGCACAACCACACGGAAATAAATAAATAATATTTTGATCTAAATGTATGTTTATAAAAACCAATATTGTATAATACACTTTTTGGTATTAAAATTTGCCGCATATTGTATAGGCTACAGTTAATAAATTAAATAGGTTAAATTAAACCACGATAGTAGTCCACAAAAACCAGCTGAAACAATAATATTTTAACTTTCATACGTAATAAAACAGACAACACTCGTTTTCCGAATGCCATATATTCTATTCATATTTCAATAGGAGAGAACCAAGTTATTCATTATTGACGAATAAAAGAAAGCGGCTCAATATAATAATCGCTATGACGTTTCTATGGGATCAAAAAATAATAAGTCCTTGCCAACTTTTTACTCTTTCAATCTAATGTCAAGAAAAAAACTCCGCCCATTCATGTGCCAAAATAAATATTAGCATCTAGTCTTCTCTTGTATCGTGGACGAATAATTCAACGTTCTTTTCACTTTTTCATGTGCATTAACATAATGCGCTAGTTTTTGTGCCAAAGAAATGCTGGGTTACGTCTTCAATGTTTACCAATTGTTAATGTAAGAGAGTTTAAATTTTGATCAAGTTTTAGTAACCCATTCTCAACTTATTTATTTGTTCAAATTCGATTGAGCGCAGTGGCCATTAAGCAAGCAAACGTAAAAGTGAAAGAAAAAAAAGAAACGTTAATATACTAATACAGTAGAAGAATAGTTACCCAGTTTTGACATTAATTTTATAATTATAAATAATTATTAAAAGACTAGTAGAAGAAAATAAACTTAAGTACGGTTCCTATTTATTTTTTAGCATCAAAAATTTTTTTTTTTAAAATAAAATTGCAGTATTTTTTTGATTAAAATAATATTATTAGGTATAATAATAAAATAATAATCAAAGGGTTATTCAACCCGGTTGTTATAAAGTTTTCGAAGAGGTTCGCGGCCGGTGAAGGTGTAAGAGGTTCTTGACCTCGACATTTAAAAATAAAATAAATGTCGCTTTTGCTTCTGTTTTCATCAATAACAATAATATTGTTTTTATAGAAGCAGGAAAAAATGAGCGGCAGTGGTTACCGTATACCCCTACTTCAATTTGACCAGATACCAAGTTTTCAGCGCAAAAATCCTTACATTCGAAATGGATACAGGTCGCTGCTCAGCCACCATCTATGCATTCAAAGGTAACACTTGACCCAAAACCTCTTACTTCTGATTACAATATACTTTTACTTTTTTTTTTTTTTTTTTTGTAAAAAAAAAAAATTTAAAATTTGCTTGAGAAGTTTTTTTTTTAACTTAGTCAAAATGCAATGTTTCTTTTAATACCTAATAGACTAATTTGAGACACATTAAAACGTTTTTAAATAAAACTAAATCAATACTGTATTATATACGTATTTTTCTTAGTGCATTTTGTTGGACCAACGAAACATTAAATATATGGACGCACTTCAGCGGCTTTGGCTTCTTCATTTTGCTTCTTTTCTATGATCTTATTTTCACTTTGCACAAATTAGATGTAACAACTTTTGATTTAATGATCTTGGGTCTGACAATTCTTTCTTTTCAGGTAATTAATATTATCAATAATAAAATTATTGTTTCAATAAGAACTAAAATTAAAATATTTATTTTAAACAGTTTTGTTTGATTTCCTCGGCAGCTTATCACACTTTTTGCTGTCACTCTGAAGATGCTTATGAAAGGTACAACTTTTTTTAAATAAAAAAAAAAATTAAAACTGAAAGTACCGTATTGTTGTAAAATCAATAATTAAAATATCTCAGCTAGTGTAGAAAAAAATAATGAATGCATAATAATAATTGGCAAAAAAGTCTAATTCAAGTTCTGTTTTGAAATTTTGAAGATGGCTTTTCTTGGACATCCTAGGAGTCTCGATAAGCATGACCTTTATCTTCATTTCCGGAATAAATTTTGCCTTTCATTGCTATCCTGTATTATCAAGCTTTGTAATAATTTAATATTTCAAAAAAATTTTAACCGTATTTTATATTCAAAATAGACGTGGCATGCCTTCTACACTATCACTGTGATAGCATTGCTGGGAATAATTTTAATTATGATGGTGCATCCGAGATATTGCAATGATTCTCATTTTTGGATTCGATTGACCATTCTAATTACTTGGGCCTTATACGGTATTATCCCAATTTTACATTGGGTCATTTTAAAAGGAGGTCTGGGTGCGATGATTATCCAGGTGAATATTTCAAATTTATAAATTAATTATATGGACAAATTTTTATTTTGTAACCTTATTTTATATATCGACAGGAAATGCTACCAAGAATAATCGTGATGTATGTTTTTGGCGGAATAGGTTTTCTTATTTACCTCACCAAATATCCGGAAAGACTGTGGCCAGGTACGAGTATATTGATAATAATATTATGCTTATTCATACAAACTTCGCTAATCAATTTTTTTAATTAACACCCACTTAATTTTAGGAAAGTTGGATTATATTGGATCGAGTCATCAATTATGGCACCTGACTGTGGTATTTGGTTTCTATTGGTGGCACAATACGGGAATTATTTTTACTCAACTCAGACAATTTGATAAATGCTGATTCATTGCTATCTTACTAAAATTCAACTTCTTTAACTACTGTATTTCAATAGAAACAGATTTTAGCGATACATGTATAGGGAAAAAAAATACATAACATTTTTTAAGTCATCACCTTGCCTTCTAATTATAGCCTTTGAAATTATATTTACAAGAAAAAAATAAAAAATAAAATAAAATAATGCAACTTCTAGGCGGGTAAAAATCATGTACATAATAATAATATACTCTGCACAAATATTAAATTTAAAGAAAACATTTGCAATCATAAAAATAATATTATGTACAAATTTTCTTACACCAATCTGGTTGATTTCACTAATCGAATAAATTAACGTATGAATATCACTTTGTAATATTACAAAATCACTTTCAGATAAAATTTAAAATTTGTTCTTTTAGAATAAGATAATGCTCAAATCAAAATAATATTTATCAAATTTTAAATTTTTCTAAAAATAATATTGTAAAATTATCTGAATGTTGTTTGCGGTTTTTAAATGTAAATAATTAATGGTTACCGTATTAAGTTATAAGTTTTATGTTAAATTAAAAATGTGTTAGTAAAAAGTTTAACAAAAATATTTTAATTACCTTTTTAATGCAAAGCGCCAAAATGATGGTAAAACATTATTATCGCCAAAATAATTCCGATGTACGAATCTAGTTTATTCACGAGTTTCTTCGCATTCCGCGTCAACGTCAATGTTGTCAACAGCGTAGAACACGTCAGTGTTTGAGTTGGCACCGCCAGTATTTACTTGAGCATTGATTTCCAACTAAATAACGTATAAATCTGTAAATACAGTAAATGCTAATATTTATAACGGCTAAATCGCCACTTACAAATCCGTTGCATTTGTCATCTGGGTAGCAGCAGTCGCCGTGAAGGGAAGCGCATGCGACTTCTAGCGATACCCACTTTCCGTAAGTGTCCGAAACAAACTCCATCACTGTTTCTCGATTATCATCTGCCCGTTTAAACAGAATAGTCAATGGGTATTCCTCATCGGTAGTTTCCACAAAGAACGAGATGTCAAAAGTGGAGTTATGATTTACGGTCATCAATCCAGTTCTTAAAGTGGCCTGATTGTTGTCATTGGGTGGAACGTTAGTACGTTGATAGTAAAGATAATCTCCGTCTGGTAAATAATCAAACACAATTAATATTTTTTAGAATATATCATTTTGATGGTACATGTAGATTGTTTCGAAACATTTTCTAACCTGAGGAAAAATCACGAATGTAAGTTGTGTTTGGAGCCTCGGAACCAGACCATTTCCAAGTACTAGTACTGTCAACATTAACAATGCCGCAGATGTCACTATCCTCGAATTGACAACATTTAGGCGAATCAACTACCAAAAAAAATTACAAAATTTCAATTTATTATACAGTAACATAAGTTTGTTTCTGAAAAACGAAAAATTTCAACTAATTAAAAGTAGTTTTTACCACATCCACCATTTACTTGGATGTTATCAACAGCGTAAAGATTTTCACCAGGTCCGATAGATGTTTCAAGAATAAGCTAAAAATTTTAAAAAAAATAATTTAATTGAGTAAAACTATTATATTTTTGACAATTAATATCTTACTCGGCCAGCGCAGGGGAAAGTTTCGCAGCACGAAGTGCATACAACTGCAGCTGGTGCCCAAAGGCCCTTAGTGCTGGACAGAATTGTGAGATACGTATAATCCGTGGAGTCTTCTACTTGGAAATAAGCGATAAGAGTATTAGTAACATCCTGTTTACTATTATAAACGTAGTAATTGAAAGTAAATGTTGAAGATTTTTGAACATTGTAGATAATTGGGGAAATAATTTTTCCAGCGTCCACCTTTTCATTCCAAGCGTATTGGCTTCCTAAAATTAAATAATATTTTAACATTTTTTTTTTTTTTTAGAAAATAGCTACAAAATCGATCTACCGTATACAAATGGTGGTATATTTCCCAAAGGTGGAGTACTATCCACGGATAATGTCCAACCGATGATCTCCCAAGTGGGACATCCGGTTTCGAAACTGCAACAGAAAGATGAAGTCGGAGGAGGAGTAGGCTCGACTGTTGTAATTGGTTCTGGAGTAGTTGGTTCTAGAGTAGTAGGTTGGCGAGTAGTTGGATCAGGAGCTGTTTATTTAAAAAATTTAAAATCAAACATTTTTAACAATTGAAAAAATATATTTATAGTAATTAAAATTCAATACTAACGGCAATCGTTAATCACAATGTTATCAAAAGCCAAGAGATCACCAGGATTTTTCAATAGACCACTCACTCTCACCTGAAATGTTAGTTTGGATGTGTTAAGACCGGTAAGAAACCACGTCAAAATAAGTAACTGACCTGCCCAGTGCAAGGATAAGTTTGGCAACAGAGGTTTGACCCACCGCAAAATGCAGACAATGGTTGATTCCATCCGTTCTTTTTTGAGAGAACTAACTTTGTGCTTCGATTAAACTGATCGTCAAAATATAAACTGACGGGAAAGGAACCATCAATTATCTGTTGGTGGATGTAAAACTCAACACTGATGATATCACCGTCATTTAAAGTGACTTTTGGAGATGAAAAGTCACCTTGTGAAATAGAAGTTAAATTTGGATTCTGTAGCCACATACTATCGCTAGCTATAAAATAATGTTGCAATGTAATTACATTTTTTTTTAAAATTAAATTAATTTTTTTAAGGCATACTATGTGCATCGAAGTCGTCAATGTCTGTTAAATCGGGAATTTCGTCACCGGTCCATTGAAATTCTGTTGCTTCAACGTTCTCCCAATCACACAGTTCCTCGTCGTCAAACTCACAGCAGTATAAAGTCTCCTCGCCACTAACGAATGCTTTAAAAATAAAAAAATTAAAACGGGATATTTAGTAAGAAAAGTATAATTTTGCGCCCAAAAACAAAAACTAACTTAGAGCGACGCTGCAGACCAACAAAACGAGTACACTAACTTTAAGTCCCTCCATCGCTCTGTTACTGTCAACCTTGGCTTAGAGTGAACCAAAAATTATGCATTAACAGCCAATATATAACGTTTCCAATCGCTGATTACTCGAATCATGTCTGGAATGACGTCCTATATCTTTCGGTTACTCAGAATCTAAAATATATCTTCACAAAAAATCATTTATTTATCTCATCCGAGTACAATTAGCTAGTGGAATGCGAGTAATCCCATAACTTTTGCTAGTGATCAGTTTGTCGCATGTTAGATAAACCACATTTTGAAGTTTAACAATCTGGCGCATGTTATGATTAACTTATCAAATCTTTCAAGTGTTTTGAACAACAAACTGCAAATGATTGACAGGTGCATTCCAAAAGAAGGAAAACTTAAAAAATTTTCATTGCATTATAAATTTAAAAAAAAATCCTATCAATTTCTGATTCGTTATTATTGTGTTGTACGGTGTGATCAAAGATGTATTGCAGCCAATGAGCAATGAATGTTAATAAGGAATGCATCATCATTCTATGAATGTTAATGAAGGCTAGATGGACATTTTTATATTTCAAATAGAATCTATGTTGTTGGAATCCTTTTGATATAATTATAATCGATAATACAGTACAGTATCTCATTATACATACAGAGAATTTGTAAAATTAATCAATGGAAAACTTAATGTTAACCGAACTTTGACGCTTAGCTCTTATATCGTAACCGCTTCGTTAGGCACGGTATATAATTTATTAGATTAATAGAAAATAAACTCAGTTTAATTTGAAAGAAGTTACTACGTGCAGTATCTAATACACTGTATATTATTATATTACAATACATGTAGCCTATAGGCTAATACGAGAAAGTAGTTGCAAAAGTGTCATCCAATCATCTGCACTTTATAATTTATTATTTTTTTTTTATGATGAACTGTGTAATAAATTGTAGATTAGATTATAGTGTCAAAAACTATGCTCAAATACAACCAATTAATTTTCCAATAAAATTAAAAATTTTCCGTTGATGCACGTTTTTGTCAATGATCTGCCTTGTTGACCTAAGACCGTGTATACGATAACATTAATCACGATCAGATAACTATCACCAAGAGATCTTTATCACCATTAACAGTGTTACCCGTATACCGGTATTTGTTTATTTCATTTCGGATATTTCATTATCAATTTTTTAAACCTTTTATGGCATTGCAATACAGTAATTGAAAAAGAGTGTGTTAAGAGAAAACTTATAATATTTCGTTGCCCGCTTAACAAAAGTCGCAATAAATGTAGTTTTATTAAACGAAATTAAATATCTTAATTCAAGCTGAACTCAGCAAAATCTGGTTCTAAAACTAGATCAAAACTTAAACGAGTTTTTAATAAAATGTTCACTGTGGAAACCAGTTCCATAGATATCAATTTTAGTACATGTATACTATATAAACCAACATACAGTAATTATTTTATAAATTAATTTATTTTGCATCTCAAAAAAAAAAAAAAAAAATGTTTTAACTTTACTCAATATACTGGTTTTTTCTACCTTCATACTTTCTAATATAAGTTCACTGTTGTTGACACACTTACGGCTAAAAGAAGAAAAAAATAGATTATTATTATTTTTTTTAATTAAGTTAGTTAAAGTTAAACTAACGGCAATCATTGAGAGTCATGTTATCAAAAGCCACTAAATCTTGAGATGAAGTAACAGTTCCGACTACATCGATCTATGATAATTTATACAATTTTAAAATAATTATTCATCATAATTTATAGAAAATAAAATCAATCTACCCATCCTGTGCACGGATATGTAACACAACAAGAGTTGGCTTCGGTACCGCAAGTGGAAGTGTAGTGGTACCAGGAAGTGGTAGAGCCTGTAGAAACCAATTGCACATCTCTTCCTAAATTATCTCGAAAAACCAACGCTAAAGAAGTGATGGAAGACGCCGAAAGCACATATTCGTCAAAACTTAAAACGTCCCCATTGCTGATTATTAATTGCGTTGATGTGATGACTCCGGTTAACGTAGCCCCGTCTCCTTCCGTTTGCAACCACATGTACTCGCTCGCTAACCATATACGAATAAATTAAACTATAATATTAAATTAATATTAAACGTAATTTTTACGGGGCTTAAAATCTGGATCACTAGTGGAATCAGGTGCGGAAATACCAGACCAAACCCATACCAATTCCGAACCAATGTCGGTCCAATCGCAAGCACTTTCCGATTCGAATTCGCAACAATAATCCACTGATTTTGAATTAACTACATGATAGCCACAATAATTATAGAGTTACAATATTTTTAATTTGATCCACTAACCTGCTAAACTCGCAATAATCAAAAGTATCCATAACTTACGAATCGCCATTGTTTCAACTTTGTGTGGTTGGAAATACAGTACTACAACAAAATAATAATGAGCTGTGCAATTAACCCTACGGGTATTTATAACATATTCATCATTCGCTAAACTCAATTTTGAAACACAAATTCCTCGTATTTGTACATAATAAGAGATAAAAACGAAAATAAATCGTCAAAATAAGCCTAAGTGATTACTTTTTTAACCTTTTTATTTCTCAATGCCATTTATCACAATCTACCAGATTATATTTTCGAAGATAAACAATCATAATATTATAGCACGGTGTGAAGATTCTTAAAACAATCAGTTATAACTAAAAAATAACCTTAAAAAAATTATAGAATAATACCGGGTATTATTATCATTTTATGGAATCGACCTTACTACCTATCAAAGGATTATTAAACTTTTAAATTAAAGTAAATAACTTTTAACGGTAAATTTTCGTATTTTTTTAAATTTTGCAATTCAATTATTATTTTACTAAATAATAAAATTTCCCAAAGCGTGAATATTAAATAATGCAAAGCACTCAGTTTTTGCATATTAGATGCCCTATCAAAAAACAGGGTACCAAAAATGCATACAGTACTGTACAGTACTTTTAAAAAATTTTCAAAGCAAGATTTCTAAAGAAAAAAATAATTATAAATATATCTCGGATAATCGAGATTCGTTGTTCAGTACAGTATTAGTAAAAAATACAAATAATAAATAATGCACTTTTTATATTTATAAAAGTGAATTAAAACAAGATTAAAATTTTTCGTGTCAAAAGATGCAAGCTTGAAAATATGAGGTACACACCAGCCATAGCCTTCTAATATAATATACAGTGTACGCCACCATTAATTTTAATAGCAATTAAGTCAAACTTCGGAAAAATGCAAACTTAATAAGTGCAAAACGAAATATATTAGGCTTTTTAATTATTTTATTGCTTGACCATAAGAATATTGATTTACCATAATAATTAAGTTATTTTTACTCACACAAATGAAACAAAACAAGTAATTAAATTATTGCTTGCACCTTCAACCAACCTTAAAGACCACAAACTGCCCACACAATTTTTTCAAAAAAAAAAAAAAAATCCATATATATATTTTTTTTGTTTCTATTTGACATATTTCTCTTCAATAAGACAGAAAAAAAAGTGCAAAAATCATTATTCACAAATTGTGACAGTCGCCGCGAATTTCATCCGATTTTCTAGGCATGCGAGTACAGGTATTAAAAACATTGGAAAAAGGTTAATCGACATCAATCAATAGAATGATTGAAATAGTCACAAACAAATGGCAACGTTGTTTATTTATTAAACGGCGCATGCTCACACCGGTATTATTCCTTTTCTCAACCAGACCAGCGGCTACCGTTCATCATTCAGGGAAAAACAAAACTCAGTCGCCGCTGATTAATTAAACAATCTAGAAGAAGAAGAAAAGTGGTGCGACAATTTGTGCAAAGCGGCGCGTGTAAAAGTAGTGTGCTTCAAATTAACGGGGCAATTAATTTAATTAATTCGTAGTAGATTTTTAATTGGTGAAAAAGAGAGGGGGAATAGAGTGACGAGTGCCGCAACCGAGCACAACAAAAATGATGGTCTCGTAGCAACAGGATTTGTCCGTGCTCGAGCCCCATCTGGCGACGGAACAGCTGCTGATCGGCGAACAAAGCGGCGGTGGCGGCAGCAGCTTCCCACCAAAAAGCGCCATGGTTCGAGTTGAAGATGACGCCGAAATACCAGGTAAACAATCACTTTTTTTATTAGCTAAAGCTCAGGCCTAAAAAAACAATAATTTCAATAATTATTTAAAAAATAAAAAAGCTTTTCCTAAATTAAACGGAATAGAGGCACACTTTTCCCTTTAGTCACTTGTGTGGTAGGAGGTTCGAAGGGGAAGAGGAGGGATGCTCAAAAAGAGACAATACTGTAGTTAATGAGAGTTTAGGCCGAGGGAGAGAAACATTAAAAAAAAAGCAACACTGAAGTGTGGCATTGTTTACAAACTTGGATAGAAACGAATGGCAATCAATGAAACCAAAACATGGTTACTGCGCGATGAAATGAAAATTTTAAAAATAATATGATTTTAGTACAAATAATAGGAATTACAAATTTAAAATAAAAAGTAAATTTGGTAATTGCCGATGCTACAAAATCTCACAATCTGCTATGATAGGGAAACGCAGTTTTTTCCCCCTCCCAAGAAATAGCCTGTTACATTACTGAAAGTTAACGAAAGAATCAATTGTGGTACTGCAGCTGTTAATGCCAATAAATTAATATCATACGGTAGGGTTTACTACTTAAAACAGAAAGATAATAAGATTTGTTTTCAAAACAAATTTAACGACATAAATTATATAAAATTAATCATTATTTTTAAACTAAAACCCTCCAATTTATATTTTCCCCCATCAAAATAAAATGTTGAAATATAATTATCTCATTTTTAGTTTTAAATTGCCCACCATTTTAATACAATCTAATAAATTTCCATATTTGAGAAAGTATTTTAAGAAAAATATTATTGCTAAAAAAATTTGTCAAAAAAAAAAATAATATCAATTTGTCTTCAATTGCTTAAAACTTAAAACAGGAAAATAAGAAAAATCACCTTAAAGAAAGACCCATGTGTCACAAAATAAGTGTAGGCATTTCCTGGAATAGCTATACACCAGTGCATTAATTATTAATTAAACTTTTTCCTAATTACAATGGAAAAAGCAGAAGCAAAGAAGACAATTGCATTAACACGAATGACAAACTTCATAGTGTGTTGATATTAATTAACCAAAATCTTAAAACAATACTGTCGTACGTCACGGTACTTCATACACACGCGCGTAGTAAGCGCCAAAACTTGACATTTATCGAATTTTACTGTCATGAACCTCGTGCGATTTTTTTTTTATCGCGAATGTCGTTTTAATAAATCAGCTTTGAATAAATAGTAAGCTAATTAAGTGATTCGGGTTAATCGCGGAGAGATAGCGTGGGACCTTCATGCTAATTAGAAATCAATCCCGTAAAAGTCTAGCTAGTAAAATATAAATATAAAATCAGAGAATTTCCCGGCTGACTAAAAAAAAGTCTGATCGCTGTCAGGGCATAAATAATAGAGACCTTGCGCTTAACGTCCCGTACACAACGTTAAGTACATTAAGTACGATAACTTGTAAAGTGACGTCAT
>JAQGAZ010000379.1:0-65754 GCA_034692225.1 Polydesmus complanatus | reverse complement strand
AAAGTTTAAATTTTTAATTAAAAACCTGGGTTTTCTATCAAAATTCAAATCTTGCGTGCATTTTGAGACACCCTATAGTAAGTCACGTGTTTTTCACATTTTTGTGCATGTAATAATATTCAATTTTTGGAAGTAGCGGAGTATAAATTTCGTTATTCTTAATAGCATTTTTATAAAGTTATGGTGTAATAATATCGAAGCTGTCCTGATTTAATATTTGCAAATAAGTTACTATGGCGTTTTATTTATTTATTTTTTTAAAAAAACCAATTTAATTTAGTTTTGAATTATTAAGAAAATAAAATTTTGAAATGTCGTAGAAATTGTAATAAATGTACTGTACTGTTGTTTTTTCAATTCTTGTATTGATAAGGAAGATAAACGGATACAAAATAAAATACTGTGCATTAAAAAAGACAACGGAATGTTGATGAGGGCAAGTAAGGTCCGATGAGAATAGAAATGAATATTGTATTTATATAGTTGCCGTACGCTAAAATCTTAACTTATTAAACACTCGTAGTTAAGAAAACCCCATTTAAATTTTAACTAATTTTCTACTCGTTTTTATTTATCAATATTCTAGTCAGCTTGGGGCTTTCTCTTTCTTTTACA
This sequence comes from Polydesmus complanatus, assembly GCA_034692225.1. Classification (NCBI taxonomy): domain Eukaryota; kingdom Metazoa; phylum Arthropoda; class Diplopoda; order Polydesmida; family Polydesmidae; genus Polydesmus; species Polydesmus complanatus. The sequence goes on along the minus strand of JAQGAZ010000379.1, from coordinate 65,139 downwards.
CAAATACCCACTTAAAACCGTTTTAGGTTTCTTTATTATTTAAGCCATTTAAAATCTTTCAAAAAAGCAGCAGCGGCTTTCCTCTAGACGAAAACTCACTTAAAATCATTTTAGGCTTCTTTATTATTTAAGCAATTCAAAATTTAAAATTTTTACAAAAATGCGGTGCCGGTAGTTTACTTCTAGAATCTAGATCGAAACATTATTCTGTAATAGCATTATTTTGAACCAAGTTTTTAGGATATCAGCGCTGTAGATTTGTCTATAGACTTGTATTTAATGGTATTGCGCGGCAACAACTTTTAACTCTAGACGTTTTTAAACAGTGCATCGCAAATATTATACTACTGTATATTAAATTCTACAAATATTTTCTATTGTTTGAAGTATGCGGGCCACTGGCTATTTATTCGCTTAAGGTGATTGTTATGAATTTTCATTTTCTTACGATGATCATTCTTGATAAACTGAAGATCTTTGCAGAAAGACTGACATCTAGGTTAATTACTATCAATTAAATTGAGGTTTTTTTCAGATTTCAGAATTTTTAGCTAAATGTTGGTTTATTATATCACCGTCAAATTCAATAGAAAAAAAGCGGGTAAATAAGCATAGGTTTAAGGAAGCCCATTGTTCGATTCTTTATGAATTACTCTTACATGGGGAAAGAAATAGGCCTACTTTTTAAAGTTGCGTATTTTTTTAAAAATAACATATTACCGGTAATGAAAAATGGAGATGACTGTAGGCCTACATGGAAAATGGACATAACTGTACATGTACTCTAAAAACGATTTTCTATGCACAGTTTGTTGTACAGTGAATTTCGATGTATCGATAATTTTTTTGTTAATTAAACTTTTTTTTTTAAGAAAAAAATATGATCGATATGCGTCCTAAAAAGTTGTGAACAATATTTTCGTTCTTTCAATATTATTGCATTATTCTTTGTGGTCGTCCAATGACGACAACAAGGGATAGCGACAGACATTCCGTGGTGACTTCTTGGTGTTTTATAATATTAGATTTGCACCACTTTAAGGAAATAAAATAAAAATAAGAAATTGTTTTGTTTTGATAACTCGAAGCATTTTAGAGGTCGCACATGTTTTGATAGTAAACATTATACATTATTGATGCGCCATGTTCGTTTCTAGTACATGTACTATAATGCTGTATATACATAGTAGTGAGAAAGAAAAGAAAAACGCATATAAAAAATTATTTCTTGAAGAAATAGGCGACGATGCACGTGTCGACGAGAAACGTCGCGTGGCTGTTGCGTCAGATGTTACATTAGTAAGTGCTGCAATGCTGGAATTGACTTCCGGTTTGAATATTCTCTTTCAGATCTCAGAAAATAAGAGCTATTATACACATTGGATGTGTTGGTAGGAAAATGTCGTTTGTTTTCTGTTTTATCTTCACACTTAACGGAGGTATTACATCGGAGCATCTAACTTACATAAAAAAGTCATGATTCTTCTTTAAGCTCGGAACACCAACTTCTTTTACCCATCAACGTAAAAGGGGAAAGAATTAAGCAAATGAGATGGGGTTTCATTTAACCGTAATTCTAATTTTTTAAAAATTAGATGCGGTACTCTTATTTTCGGAAATAACTTTTTTTTTAATTAACAGAATTTATCTAATGCATAGAATTTATATTTAAATCATTCTTATTCATCCTTAATATTGTTCATATTGACGCCATTAGCATTTTCTTAAATATTGGCTTTCAATTAATTAATTTTATAAACACAAGTTATTTCAATACATTAAACTTATAATGTGTCCTTTTTTTAGATAGGCCTATACTAAAAATATTTTTTTCTTAAAAAGTATGGATGAAAATTGTTAAATGAAGTATACATAGCTAAAGTAGCTTTTAAATACAAGCACGGTAATGATTAGAATAAATTCGAAACCACATTTTGGCAAGATTTAAAATTTATTGTTTAAGAACTACTGTAAGACATGGGATAAAAACTGAAATTTTGATGATCCAAGGAATATTAATGTTTATTAGAAGTAATGAAAATCCAGCTAGCAAAACAAAAACAGGGTACCAACAAGGGATTTATATAAGGGAAATATAAAAACTACAGTATTATAAATTATTTTAAGTTTATTTATTGGTATGAGTTATTTAATCCATGGCCTACGCGCGATGACTGGGGATTCACATAAAAATTCATAAAACATTGTCTTTTCTGAATATCTACGAGCTACAAATTTTTTTTATTATTATTGCGGTATAATATGTATAGGCTATTAAACTTATTCTTGGTAGGTTCTAAAAACTTGGAGCGCTTAGGATAGTATCAGGAACAAAATATTATTAACGAGATTTTGAACTGATAATTAAACAGCTTCGCGTTGATTTTTTTTTAAAGAAGGGTTACACTGTACTTCTCATTAAATTTTCTTTTCAGAGATGCACGGTTATGAAATATATTTTTTAATGATTCTTTTCCGTAAAAAAAAAAATCTCATTCGTAATAAACTTGAAATCATAAACATTAAAAAGGTCGCTTTGGGCATTTTAGACTTTTTTACTATTCGTCAGAGAAGATTTAATATTAATCTATTATTGTTATTCTCAGAAGTGGTTTATGGGGTTTAAATTTATTATTGTCGTAAATAAAAAGCTTAACTACTTTTAATTGGCGCTCGAAACAAAACGGCACATTTTTTTCTTAGAAGTAATGGGGAAAAGGCGATAAATGCTTCTCATGTGACTCGTTTACTCAATTCTTCTTTTCGCCTTAACGTGCAATTCGAACACGTACGGTACAAGGCGTATTTCATTTTTAAGAACATAGCTGTTAGAAAATGCAATTTGTTTACTGTTGCGGAGTTTTTTTTTTTCTTCTTCCTCATCTTCTTCTTTGGCGTAGATTCTCCCTCTCTCTTCCTTGCTTTACCTCTGACAATTCGTGCGTTCGTGTGCGAACCGATATCTTATTAGCATACATAACAAAGCTCTTATTGAAGGAGCGAACTAAGTTGAATTGACTTTTTTTTTTTTTATTATTATTCTATTTCACTAGCCCATGGCTGCTAATTAAACATTGGCATTTTGCGCTACATTTATTTTTGGTAGTTTTGTATTTTAAGTGGGTGGTATGGAGGGGTTGATGTAGGTAAGGTATGGGCGGGGATAAGAAGCAGGTACTTTGGCTTACTTTTTGGATTCTTTTATGCTAATTTTTCGTTTTGTCTTTACACTATCCAAGTCAGTACGGTACAATTCCTTCTTGTCTCGTTCTTATCGCATTTTCAAAGACTATAATCCCTACAAGAAATACGTTTAAAATTAAAGTTGAACGACTGGATTTGGCTCGTCACGTTACCGCTCGTCCTCTATTGCTTTCAACTTGAAATAACAAGACATAAATGCGTTGATGACAATTATTCAGACTTGGGGCTAAATACTAGGCACATAATTTTAAATGATCCCATCGAATTTGGTGTTAGCGCTTTCGAGATAGTGTTGTAGATTTTTTACTTTGAGGTATTGTGTTTACTACTCCAGTATTAAAGAAATGGTAGTTATTCAGCTATTAAAACACTTGGCGTGCTCATTATGATCAATATAAACTAGTTAGCGAATTCATTCATCTCTTTCATGTTGTTTAATATTGAATCTTTAACTGCAAAAATGATACATTTACTTTTTTCAAGAATTTTGGTTTTGCAGTCAACTTTTTTGCAGAAACGAACCAAATAAATTTTTTAATATTGTTAAATGTATTCTTTTTTACAGTTATAAGTGCATTTAATGTGAATGTTTCTAATCAAGTTTTTTTTTTTCTTTTTATTATTATAGGTAAGACAATTATTTATTTAAATTTTTGGTGATGTGCGATCTATTCGGTCATCTAAGCTTCTAAGGTGAGGTAGAAAATATTTTTTTCTCTATACTTTTCAAGTAAATAACAAGGAAACAATAATATTTTTCAAGAAGTCGGGGATGTCGATTAAGTAACTTGATGTTTTTTTAATTTTTTTTTTTTTTTTTTTGAGTTTGCGTCGTACAGTATCTGGTTTGAAAATGTTTTTTTTTACCGTGAAAACTGAATGTTTTTCTGCATAGGATTTCTTATGCAAAGTTTTTGATGTTTTTCTTTTTTGTTTATTTTAAATTTAATTTAAAATTTTAAAAAGTAAATTCTCTTAAGTAATAAGTTATTTATACTGTAACATGTACATTAATTGTGTCTGGAATACTATTTCTGAATTTCCCTAGGATGTAGCCTACTAACTTTAACTCGCTACTATGCAAATCTGTATTTCAGAGTTCGTTACACTTGTCACATTTGCAATTAACGGCGCATCTAAACGCACTGACTTGCATATTTATGGAAAACTTTAAATGTCTTCCTGACGTTACCGCGTTACAAGAAAAGTAGTTTACGAATTTAATTACAGTATTTTTTTACGATGTGGCAGAATAAGTAAAAAAAAAAAGAAAAAAAAAGATATCTTAAAAGTTTATCCATTTTTAAGGAATATATTTATAAATCTTAGAAGCTGCATAATACCATCGATGTAAAATAATTATTGACGAAACGTGATACCTAGTTTTTATAGAGTTTTTGGATATCGATTATGGAATATTGATTAATGAGATAAAAATTTGGTATAGAATATTTGATATGAATAGGTAAAATCTAAAGGAGAATGTTTAATGGATTACTTTTTTAGTCGGAAAGATGTATAAGGGGGAATAACAAGCACATGATGACAATAAGCGAAATTGGAGAGATATGATACTTGATCTTCTAGCTTTTATAGCCCTTATTCCCAATATGATTTGTAGCTGGAAGCAAAGCTGGAAAGTAAATGGAGAAAACCATCAAAAAGCTTCCATTTAATCTCTTCCCACATAATCTATTCTATAGATTAAAGCTTCCCTGGTTTCAGACGGAACATTTTTCTTGATTCTCTCTGCTGTTAATAATAATAGATTGAGGAAGTAGCTTGCCTATCAACCTAGGGCAATTTCAATTAGTAATTTAACTCTTTACATTTTGTGGGTAAATTGGGAGGGGGGGGGGGTATCAAAGTTTTGCGATGGCCTACCGGAACAGATCTATTGTTTCGCTTACAATACATACTGCAAACAGTAGTTGAGGTGGGGTGTTCCATTAATTTTTATTCTATTTTTATGATCATTATATGTATTTCGATGACCGGATGTTAAATTTAATAGCTTCTCTTCAATTGGAAATGGTGATGGAAGCGCAGTAAAAGCAGAGAATGCTATTTTGTCAAAGATCGGAATGTTTTATATCATCATTTCTGAGTTTAATAGTTAAACGACGTTTATAATTGTGTAGAAGCGATTAAATCTAAAATTGCTTTTCAGTTAAGTATCCATTAATTTTACAGCATTAATTGTTTTTGTTTTGAGATTCTCCGGTTAAAATAGCTTACGATTTAAGCATTTTAATATTACTGTATAATGAACCGGTACTAGGAAATTGAAAGCCTCTTACTGCTTCGGTTTGACTGTTTTATGGTATCTTTTTCTTTTTTGTAGGATTTGGTCAACTGCTCATTTATGTCAAATTTAACGTTTTTCTTGAATTCTTTTTTTTTTCCAATACGTTTACGTTTTAATGGAGAAGGTTTTAAGCAATAAATCTATGTAGTGGGTAAAAGATACAAGTGTACCGTATGTAATGCAACATCGAGTTTCGTAATTTTAATGGGGGGAGAAATATCGCAGAATTTCAATGCACGTTTTTGTTACGCGTCGGTTGCATTATTGATCCAATTATAATAACACGTCTGTTAACAGCTCAAAATAATTTTAAACGGAACAATAATGTAACGTGCCGTACGAAAGTTTGTAAACGAAGAACAACGAACATTAAAGCAACTATCTAATAGCATCCGAGAAATTTTAAAATGCAGGCGGTAATCTACTTTCAATAATTTATTGAATTACGTTTCGGTTCTTTGTTCATAACTATTTAGTGACACGTACAGTACACCCTTATGCTTTTACACTGGGGTCACCTGCTGGCCTTCCAAGTTTTTGAGATACTGTTTAAAGCTGGTTAATAAAGAGTTTGTAATTATAAAAAAGTTAATGATGCTAATAATATACGCTTATTAACGTAATCCATTCATTATTTTGCTACTATTGATTAGTAGTAAGCATAATTATTTACAAGTAAATCTTTAATGCTTTTTTTTTTTTAATACCGTAACTTATAATTTTTGGGGGCATTTTTGAAGAAACCCATTAAATAATTGAAGGCCATCTAAGACTTTCGAGTTATGAAACGATCGGCTAGGAGGGGTTTTACTACACAGCACATGTATTTTATATTTACATTTTAAATTAATTTGTTTTATTTGAAAAATGAAATTAACGTTTTGAAGAAAATGAAATTTAAAAAAATTATTTGCATTTCACGCTTTTTTAATGTTATAAAGCGATGCATTTTATTTTTATAGAATTTTAATTATTCTAGTATTTTTGTGGTGATATAAATTCGAATTCATGGCTTTTTTTTTTTAAAAAAAAAAGTCAATAAGGAGAGGTGTTGTTGAGCTAATCTTTTATTTATCGGTTTCTTTTCCACACGTATTGGAGAGTACATATCACGGCATTCTGAAAAAAAAAAAAAAAATAAAGATTTTTATTTTATACGAAGATATTTTTTTTATGAGTTAGTTTATTTTTTTTCTCTCTCTCTCTAGACGATTTCCTCTTCAATTATTCATGGTGAAATGTGGTAAATGAGCGAATTGTCAACGTTACCGGAAAAGATATGGAGGATTAAGTTAGGAACTTAGGGTTGTTTTTCTATCGAGAATCGCAGATGCATCTAAATTCATATTTGATTATTATACACCGCTGGTTTTTTTTTATAATACGTGTTAGGTCAACGCCCATCAGAGTAGACCCTTAGCTTTTTCTTAATGATTCGTTCGTTATACGCACCAACACAATCCTTCTCTTTCTCGCTCTTTATTTGACGCTTTTTTTTCTCGCTCTCTCTCCGATTCTTCATCTACCATACTGAAATATTCCTTTGTATTGATGTGCATCAACTCACGAGCATTCTATACTTTAGTGGTGATGAAAACAAGCGTGTAAGTACTGCATACTCACTCTTTCATCTAAAATTGCAGCAAATATGAAGCTCCTTGTGTGCGTGTGTAAGACGTGAACATAGAACACAACAACGGTGCATGAAATAAAAAAAAAAATGAAAATATTACGGTCGGTGCTATAGCCCTGCACCGGTAGTAAAAGGCCACTTTGCTAGGGAGCTCTAGTAGTAGACCATTAAGAGCAGCTTTTGGTCATCATAAAAGATGATTTGAAGGAGATTACAAGTAAGATTAATTAAATTCTCCTCGAGAAAGCGAGGTTAGGTTTTTGTTCGTTTTAAATGATGAAAATGATAATAAGATAAGAGCACTAAGGAGAAAATGATGAAATTAAGATTACTGTACTGAAAAAAATTACTTTTTGCTTAGCTATTATTGCTTACTTTATACATATACAGCATATTATGGGGGATTTTTTTACCAGTAAAACTAAAACTCCAAATCTATTGTCCTATTTACGCTGAATTGACAGTTATGTTTAATATTTTAGGAAAATCTAAAATTTCGGCTTTCATCAAATTTAAATTATTTCTAATTTAACTTAATCTATCTCGATTAGAGTTTGATAGCATCTCAAGCGTCATATTATATTGTGTTTTGCTTTGAGAAATGAACTGTTGTGGGGGCTCTGGCTGGTCTTGATGAACAAATGCGGCGTCTTTACGAGCTGTTTGGCCGAGTTCCATTGATCTCTTATTTGATGGCGCTAATGTTTTTGCTAAATTTAAGCTTTTATTTATATAATTTAGGGATTCTAGTTTATTGTTTAAAAACTGATAGTTCTCTACTCCTCAATGATCAGAGCAGAATGTCACATTCATTACGTTGGCGCTCAAGACTTGAATTTTTTTGTTAAAAATTAGACATATGAACTACTCTTCTTTCTCAGCTTTCAAAAATGCTGTCAGGATTGCACTAAAAAATTAGGTTCTGTTATGAGTATAAATCTGTTCAACTTTTAACTTGAACGATAATGATTGTATTCCTTTTTAAAAAAACAAAACTGTTCTTTATCTTTGGTTTTCACTGATAATGGCTTTGTTATTGTTGCTTGATTGTAATTGTTGCGCTATTGTTGTTTCGTCGGTGAGCTTTTTACGTTTGTTGAACTCTGCTGTGGGGGGCATTCTGACCATTTGTGGCCCCTTGCCGCTCCCATCGGTGTTCATGTTTATTGATTATTGTTATTACTATTGCATTGAACGCTGATGAAATGATGAGAATCAAGATATGCATACAAAATTTGACCGCTAATAATTTTATTTTGTAGCTTTGATAACTTTGATAAGAAATATATTTCAAGAATCGTGCAAAAAATATTGTTCAAAGTACTGGTATGCTTTAAACTTGAAGCGATGCATATTCATGTTCAACATTGATTTAGTCTTCAGAAAATTTTGCGGCAGTTTATTGAAGATCTTAAAGGCAAGTTTTAACCGTAAGAGCTGTTGAGGTAATGATGGTGAGTTTGAAGTGTTTCCTTTAATTGTGACCTATACTAGCGTTTACTTGGAAGTAGTCGATTTTAATTGAGAAGAAGTCGATGCCGAACGATCGTTTTTAACGGCATGATATAACGATACACTTTTCTAACAGAACCAACTTAATTGCACTCGTCTAATTAAGCGTGTGCGTCTTGGTTTATTCGATAATTCGAGTGTCGATTGTGAAAGCTGCGACGAGAGCGTTTTCCTTCTTTTTTTTTATCAAACATTGTAATGAGATGCGGATATAATTCTGGAAAAAGTTTTTTTCTAAAATTCTTTTTTCAGTAAATTAAGTTAAAGAAATTAATGGTATTTTACACTCTTTAGTTTCTTGTTTTGCTGCTGTGAATAAAAATAGATTTACATGTATTTGTACGCAAGCAATTTGAAATACAAGTGCTTATGGTTGCATAGAGTGCAAACATTGCTCGCTGCTAGAAGAAAATAATTCATTTCCCAAATGTTTTATTTTTTTTTTTTTACTTTGCTGTTTACGCTAAGGTTAAAAATAAAATCTAGTTCGATCGATTTGACAGGTTACTGTTAATTGAATGAATAACGAAATTTTGAACAAATAAAAATTATTGTTATTTACTCAATCAATCAACTTAATTATTTACGAATGGCTTATTTACTTAGGTATAAAATAATATTAACAATTTTTAATTTATGAGAAGTATGAATTATTGTGAATTGTTGTTACATGTAATTATTATCATATTTTTTGATTATTGCTTCAGCTTAAAAATAATAATTGTGCCAGAATTTTATACCCGTGTACAGTATTTTTTTTGTGTTGCTCAGCAATACTGTTTGGCTGTTAACTGGTGAAGATACCGTAATTTTTGTTTTCCTAGTTGTTTCGTTATTATTGATATTCACTTAGTGATTGTTATGTTAGAGTGTGGATTTATAAGTGTTTGATTTTAGCGGAGCTTATACATTGCGCAATGTTTTAGTTTAGTCAACACTGCAGAAGAGTTTTGCCTTCAACTCTACTTCACACGAAGGCTCATATTGATTTTGTCTCGCAATTCTGCGTTGCCATCGGATTTATACTCGTAATAATTCGAGATTTAAAATTTTGGTGGCCACAAACGAAATTTGATTTACGAGTTTGAATTTCTACCAACGTGATTTAGTTAAAATGATTTCTTGAAGCTAGGTCGTAGTTTCAACGATAAAATTACCAACTGTTCCAAAAGTTACGTTTTGATTTAATTACCGTTGGAGCTGAACTAGTAACGCCGCGACAATAAGTTAGCCAACATAAATAAGCCTGGAAAAGTTTTAGAAAATAATTTGATATTTGAAGGTTGGAAAAATTTTAAATTTGTGAATTAGGTTGTACAGTATCTGTAATTTATCGTGATGGATTGAAATTATAACCGCTACCGGCAGGACTATTGACCATTTGCGGCCTAAAATTTCGCATGTCAAATATTGTTACGTGGATATTACATGATAAAAGACGGTTTTAGATCGATTTAACTTTGAATGATTCGAGTACACTGTACTGTATGTACCAAATAACTCAACTTGCTCACGTTAATGAAGCATAAAAAAAAAAAAAATGAAGTTATAAAAATTATTACAAAATATTTGTTGGGGGAAGAGGGTTTAAAAAAGTTGGAAAAGGGGGAAGGGAAGTTCAAGAAAAATGGACGTCAAAAATTTTATTTTTGTAATTTTTTAAAATTAATTAAAAAGCAAAAATAGATAATTAATAATAAAAATGGGTCATTTAGTCAATATCTACAATTATATTTTCTTTTTTCTTCTTCTTTAATTTCAATAGTTTTTAACTACAAGTAGTTTTCATTTATAGCCGCCATTCCATTTTTTTTGGGGGAAAAACTACAAAATTTATTTTAAAAAATTAAACTGTGGCGTTTACAGTGAACGTTATTATTTTAATAAAAATTAGATTATTTTGAGAGGGGGTGGGGAGTAATAGAAATATTTTTTGTTAGGTTTTCTGCCCATAAATGTTTTCAAGATTAAGGACCATAGGCGCATATATCTAACGTTATCGTGGAATGTTTTCCCTCTATTCTAGCGCGGATTGGATGCTGCAAAGATGGTGATGATGACGTATGAAAAGATAGGGGATGGCAAGTAGGTATAACACTAAGACAATACATACATCAGGTACACTTTAATGCCTAGTGTATGTGAAAATATTATATTATAGTGTATTTCGATAATGTTGTAAAGATCGGCATTATTATAGTGTCGAAATGCGACGATGGATGAGTGGGTGATGATGGTTAAGGAGAGGGTAGGGAGAGAGGGAGGGAAGGAGTGAGATAGGGGTAAGGAAATATATTACATGTACTGGCAATGTTCTTTTCATCAGGCTATAAATATGACGTTATGTTTTTGTGGGCGGTTTTACTCTTCTTATATACTGATGCCTTTGATAGGCTCTCGACCGCATTTATATGCATGAACTTGAGAATATGGTGATCTATGGTATTATGTTTTAGGGTGTAGAGATGGAGTGAGAGATGGAGAGGAAGAATGAGGTGGGGTAGGGGGTAGGGTAGGAGGGTGCAAACTTTAAACGTTCGGGAAAAGGAATTTTCGTACATTCTCATAAATTTGAAAGTTACTTTTTGAGGTTTTCGCGTGAGATATCAGCGGTATAGACGCTGCGTGAAGTATCAGATATACGGACCGAGTTTATGCATGGATGAGCGATGAAAAAATGTGTATATTGGCGCGTTTATTGTGTTGGACGACATAAAAACCTGTTCAGTTTTTTTTATATGAATTGGGAATTATTATTACACTAGACTACGGCGGCGAAGACGATCTTGGATGTTTTCTTTTCTTCTTTTCGAGGCTTTTTTTTTTTTTTAATTTATTTAAAGAGCAATAACTTCTGCTTGGACGCTCTCCTTCAACTTTGTTCATATCAAATTGTAAAGACTAGGATGAGGTATTCGTTTTATTGAAAACGCTTTCAATCACTTTTTCAATCAACTCAACTTTTTTTTCGCCTTCTTTCTCTCAACATTTTACATTTTTTTTTTTTTATTTTGCGAAAAATATTGTCGAAAATGTTTTTTTTTTTTATCGTTTTTCCTATCGCTTCTTTCGTCTTTTTTTTAAAGGGTTCTATTATGTAATGCCCACCTCTTTTCCAAACTATTTTTTGGGGTGGTTTCATTCTTATTCAAATGTATGCGAGTAATTTTATGCGATTTTAAACTTAAAAAAGAAAATAAAAAAAGCGAGTTAAATGAAGGGTAATTTTTTTTATTGCAATTTTTGCGCTTCTTCTATAGTTGTTGAATCACTTAATTTTGTAAATAGATTTGGTTTTAACAAATAAATATAAGCAAATATAGTTTAAGTAGATTTTACAGTTAAGTGAGTTGCTGCATTGAATTTAAATTAATTTAAAGACATAAACTACGTTATCGTCTTGATGATTTAAATATTTATTATTCAAGACGATTTCTATACATTCGCTTGCTAATTAGTATTTTTTTTAAATCGAATTATAATTAAGAAAAAAAAAAGTTTTGGTGATGGATTTAAAAACAATTTAATCAAAAGGTTTAATTATTAAAGTTGCATCAAAAACCACATTTTTGGAAAATCTGCAGTTTAAAAAATAAATAATTTAACTACTTATTTAAAAATTGAGTAAATAACGTTTTTAAATAAACCGGAAAAGTGAAAAGTGGTGTTTTAAAACGCAATTATTTAGGATTTAATGTAATTAATTTTTTTTTTTTTAACAATAAATGGTTCTTAAAAGTGTTTGTTAAATTAATTACATATCTTTCTAAGACTCTTGACATGCTTTAGCATCTAAGAATTTTATCTTTTTTTTTTTTTTGCTGTAGTTGCTATTAATTTTGCGTATTGTTCGCTCGAGAAGCCAAACCTGTAAATAACAATAGTAAACAGCGTAAAGTTGCTGTCTAAAACGTAACGAGATCTCTTTATTGCTTAGCAAAATACGTAAGCCTACAATTGAAATAGCGAAATGAATAAAACTAACGAGCTTGCTCTAATGCATTGTTATTCTTCGTGTCACGTCATTGTCAGATTTAATTAAATGCCGTTTTATAGAGTTTTATATGCGGTCGGCAAAACAATGTAACTGGCGTTTATCGTATCGAGAATCGTAGATGGGGGATGAGCAAAGTATAATTCTTAAATGTTTACAAGCTTCTTATTTGCTGTTGAATTTACGTTAATCGAAAAATGGAATGCGTTATTACGAAAATAAAAAGATAACGCACGCTAAATATTGATTTTTTTTTTTCGAGTTTTACGGTAGTTTTTCTTCTCCTGGATGAATATTATTTCTTTTTGTACAAGTACTGCATATACAATACCAGCTTTAAGAACGTATATTGCTGGATGCTCGCGATTTTTCCCTCTTTATAGCTGAGAATTTTTATTAGAATATAAAAAATATTGTCAATGTGTTTTCCGCATTCTACGTGGTCGATATTTCGTAAAAACTGCCGGTACACGAGGTCCATACGTGTAAAATACATGAAATACAAAGTTTAGTTGATACTATGGCATAATGGTATGACTGCGCTGGGTGTAGGTTGCTGACGTAACTCAGTGGGAAATATGTGAATGGCCTTTTCAAATGGACATCATGCGTTCTATTTTTGATGTAAAGGGTATTAAACATTGAAGTGACAAAACTGAATATCAGCCGTCATATTGTTTTGTAATATTTTTATACCTTCGATGTTATATTTTGAAGTAAATATCTATTGTAGAAAATGTGGCGGAGCAAATTTCGATAGATAAATGGGAAAGAAAAACAAAATAAAAATACTGTAAAGGTAGGTAGATAAAACATTTAAAATTAATAAAAAGTAGAATTTATTTAGATTAAGTTGCTGTGCAGATTAAAATATTTCCGAAAACGTTTAAAACGAATTAGACAATATTAAAGTTATATAAAACATAAAATTCATAAAATGTGGAATTTTTTAAAGTTTTTTTTTAAAAGTATGATTTAATTAAGTAATGTTGTGACAACTACAAATATTATTTTAAAGAATTTAAGAAAAAAAAAAATCATGCGAATGTATGGAAGTCATCAAGTTTTGATTTTGATTTAAACAGTCTTTCTAGCTAAATCTGGTTTGTGGAAATTTAATCTCGCTTTTAACTTTTTTCAACTTGATTATTTAGCCATTAAATCTCGATTTAAAAAAATTAAGTGACAACGAAATACGGTACATGTACTGCATTATGCGATTATTGCATTTGATTTATTTTTTATATTTTTTGACATTTTAGTCTTACGGGGGGGGGTATCTTTAACTTTGATAGTATCCACTCTGGATCGATAGTCTTCTTATCTAAAGATAACTTTTGAGTTTTAACTTCTTTTTCTTTGAAGGAAAATGGATCTTAGTGTCATAAGACTAATCCTCTCAAAATCGCCTTTAAAAAAAAAAGTTGAATTACAATCTATAGCGTTCCTTCAGAATTAATTTCCTAATCCACGGTTTGGAGAGCTCTCGTGGGGAGGATTTATTTGAGCAAAATTAAAAACCTTAAATCTTTCGGAAATTGCTGACCGTTTTTTTTTTTTTTATTTATTTATTTTATTTTTTTTTTTGGTTTCTTAATCTATTGTTTCTACTGCTATGTCGTTTAGCGCATCGCACTTATATAAAAAAAAATAAGGTTAAGTGTTTTCAATTTCGAAGATGTAATCCTGTTTGGAAAACTTGTTTATCCACCATTGCAAAAGTACACATCGAAGAAAGAACAAAAAAAAAAAAAAAAGCGAGGGTTTACGGGGGTTTGATAGAAGGAATATTTTACCGTTTCTTAGCAAAATTAATTCTCATCACAGATGACTCTATTTTTTTTATTTTCAACAAATGATAATGCACGTAACACGGTTTGTAAAAATAATATGTATTTTTACCACCTAGAAATAACTATGGAAGTTTTAATTATTTTAATAAGGATGATACTTACTGTATTTAGATTAATTAAACAATGACGACTTTTATTTAAATAAAGAAGCAAACAAACAGTTCATTTTATTCCAATGCATATAACAATACAAATACGTGTATGTTATTTTTTTTCAGTAAAACAATGTTTTTAGACAATATTTGTTTTTTCTTTATAATGTCTGCTTAATTGTAGCAGTATTTTTTCCTGTAAATTTGAATTACATTCTTGAACGGTGGAACGATTTTGTTTTATGTACCGGTAGGCTTAAAATATTATTTTTAATACTAAGAATATTTTTATTTTTTAAATGCTATGCATAAGAGCCCGGATTTTGTTGAATTCAATTATTACATTTTCAATGTCGATCTCATTTAGCTTTTGTTAAAATATAAAGAAGGGGGGTTTCTTTGTTAAATCCATTAATATGCTTCAATTGGATCGGTGGTAAGCCTCATAAACTGACAAAATGCTCAAGCACTCAGTCCATCAGCACGTGAGTTTGTCGACCTGATTTTAAATTTATCGACGTATTTTACGAGCAAAGTGACAAGATAACCGGTTGGAAACGTTTTCGTTTATAACCGATATTTCATCGGACTGTCAAAGCGTTTACAAAACGGTCCGAAAAAAAAAAAAGAAGTTGGAAGGAAAATGATGGAAGTTTGTCGAATTTTCCGCTAAAAGTAGAGTTGGGTACGCAG
Source organism: Polydesmus complanatus (assembly GCA_034692225.1). Lineage (NCBI taxonomy): Eukaryota > Metazoa > Arthropoda > Diplopoda > Polydesmida > Polydesmidae > Polydesmus > Polydesmus complanatus. The sequence goes on along the minus strand of JAQGAZ010000379.1, from coordinate 49,850 downwards.
ACCGATCCTTGACTATTGAATAGATATTGCCTTGACCACATTTCAACATTTATTTACGATTACTTCCTAAAAGCGATAAGCTGAATTATTTGTTTAAATCGTCTTCTGCCATTTATTTTCGTCCTTTTATTTTATTCTTCGTTTTCTTGGTTTACATATGCTACCCGCCTGTAGATGTTTTTAAAAGGTATTTTCAGATCAAACGGGTTATCTAAACTGCGGGGGTTTATTTGCTGATATTAATAATTAAAAAAATAAATAAAATAAAATTCTTTGAATTCTGTGAGTCGCCGCCGCCGCAAGACTTAATAGGGAAAATAGAACATTATTTGCTCTTACGATAAAAAAGAATGACATCAATTATGAATTCTAATTACACTAGCGTCGTCTATCAAATTTTTCGGCAATAAACATTTAATGGAACGAGAGAAAGCAAGAGAAAATAAATGCTCGTTCCAAAGTTATGGCAAACACGACGTTTTAACGATCATTTGAGGCGCCGATAATTACTGTTGACTTTTAGCATATTTAATTGGATTCGTTGTTAAAAAAAAAATAATAAAATAATAATAATAAAAAAAAAAAACAGCTTAAGAATGGGGAGGAGCGGAAAGAGAAGATTGTTTTTTCTTCTTCCATTCTCTCCTAGTGCTTGTGTTTTAAGTTGGTGTTATAGTAGAGTAGTTTGCTACGTGGCGACATAAAAAAATAAATAATAAAAAAATAATTAAAAAAAAAAAAACTCTACGCAAACTCAAGAGCGAAACTTAACATGGGTACGGTATGTGAAAAACGTAGGAAGGCGCAGAGAAGGCGGGTATGATAGGAGTAAACATTTGCATATTAATTTACATGTAGATGAAGTGTAATCATGTTTTAATTATAAGTAAGGATGATAAATTGGTCTGCGATGGTTGGTTGATTTTACAACTCCAGTATATTCCCAACGCATTAACAATAAGAAAATATCAATATAAAGAGAGTGAGTTGGGTGGAGGAGAGGATATGGCGGGGTGTGAGATGAGGGGGTACAGCGCGATAGAGAGTGTAGAGAACGAGAGAGAAACAGCTTGGATAGGGCCTGCTGATATTAGATTTGTATAGTTTGGGTTTTTACGTGCAGGGAGAAAGAGTCGGCGTTTACGGATACGTTATGAATCCTTGGAGGAAATAATGGTGTTCACGTGTGAACAAAGGATTTATGGCAAGTAATTAGTTCTTATAGTCGGCTTTTATGTAACGAGTTTGACTCGTTTTTATGCATCTCGGTACTTTTTCAATTTTTATTTTACTCTGGTTGAATATAAGCTCTTATAGGCGAAGACATTAGACACTTAACGTGTGGCAGGATGGAGGATCGAGGATGGCGGTGACGATGATATTACCACCGGGGCTGCGACTAACACCGACTAAAGCTTAACTGGAATTTATGCGTCTTAACGCTTTTGCGTCGCGGTGCTAACTTTATTATTGACGGTTGAACACTAATTACTTTATGGAATCAACAAGATGTAGAAAACTTATCTTGAACGGACCTCTGGGTGTATTTGCCCCGTTCCGGTTTTATTTATTTATTTATTTTTATTTGAATTGGATAAATAAAAAAAAATTAATTTGAACATGGATTTTTTTTGTACTCGTAGATAGCGATTTTGTTGAATAAATAGCCATGATAATAAATGAACGTGGTTGTTTTTGTAATGTGCGTGACTCAATATTTGAATACTGTACATGCAAATGAAAATATTTGGAATGCGGTATTCTATTATTAGCAAACATATTTGCGTTAATAATCTTTAATTTTATTATTTGTTGATTTGAACATTATTTTAACTTTTGTATGCAATTTAAAAGTACGGATTTTAATACAGATTGCTGCGCTAGCGTTACAGTAGTTGGTCGGTTGATCTTCAAATAATTGCAGTATTAAAATTATCGTATGTAATTTATAAAATAATTTCTCTTTTAATTTTTTTTTATGCTCATGGTCCGATACTATATTTAAACTTGCTGTACATTATTAAATAGCGTGAATTGAAAGTGCTAACAATCATTTTCAAATAAAAATTTTTAAAATTATTTTTAACTGGTTTACAGGTGATAATTTTTCTCTGTTAATGAAGCAATAATGCAATAATGTTGAAATAATGTTGAAAAAATAATGCATATGTGACTTTATTCCGCACTACATCATTCTCCACTTCAAGAAATTGGTGACTCTCCGCAATTAATTTTTTTTTTTAAATTTTATTATTCAAAATGTTGAATATTGAAATTAAAAGACGAATTAAGTTTTATGATTAATAACTTCGTTATGGTACATTTTATTTCCGAATAAACACCGCTTGTGCCGTAAAATCACTGGCGACTCCCTAATTTGCCTTCAACTGAATTTTTACGCGTAAAAAAAGGAGGTAATTGACGTAATATAAATGAAACCACAGTCATAATGATGTTGGATTTGGCATCGCGAGTTATCACGTTAGCAGCACTTGCAAAAGTAAAATAAGCACGCATTTTGAGGGATGTGAGCAAACTGTTTGCATTTATTAGCACAAATGTGTGCGGTAATTGGGCGAGTTAGTTTAGTGAGGCATGACAGAATGGGTCAGTTGTGGTGTATGACCGCAGACGATATAGTTGCACGTGTGTGAGCAGACAGATTGTCATTCAGACTCGTAAGGTGATACTACTACTACCTAAACCCACCAATCGAAATAATGACCAAAAATAAGCTTAACTGTGTTAGCCCCGCCTCATTGATTGCGGTTCGTTTTCTCCGCCACCGTTCGCGTGTTATCAGGGTAAAAGTGAAAATATTTTCATTAACTGCATCTCGCGGGGACGTTAACAACTTAACTCTTTGGTTTTCAAATAAAAGGCATTTGTTGAAATTATTTCATTTGTAGTCTGGTCCGTCTAGTCAGGCGACCGACTTTTCCCGCGCCTTTAGTGCCCCAACCAATTCAATAATCAAATCCCACACGGCTTGTCGTCTAAGCAAATATCATAAAAGGGAGTTTGAACTTATTGCCTTCTTCACTCCGTTTACGACTGTAATTTGAGTATTTTAGGGTTACACGTTGATATTGAGTTTATACTAGTTATTAATTTAAGAAGCATCGCAACTGAATCAGTAAATACACTTGGCTCGCCAGTCATAATAACGTGCGTCACGGTCAATCAATAATGTAACAATAGCCGAGATGAAGATAGAAAAAAAAAAAACTCTTTTAGCAATTATTTACATTGCCTATTTTTAGTTTCCTATATGCAGTTTTGTATACAACTATTGCAAATTTATTTGAGATTTAAAAATAGACAGAGCATTTTAACTTCATTAATTTCATTACAAGCAATTATATTTTTGCTAGTTCCTTTATTATGAAACTGAATGCAATGTAACAAAAGGTGAAATTAGTTCAACCCTTTTTAAAAAATTAATTTTGTCTTCAAATAAATGAATTTTTTTTACAAATATTACGTATAATTAATACAACAATATTTATAACTAAGGCATTTAAAAAAGAACGCTTAAAATGCGTTGCACTACAAGGTCAGTTAAAGCGTTAAAAACAATGTTAAAGATAATAAGAGAGCGTGGTTTTAATTTATGAAAGCAAGGTATTAAACTGAGCTGAACATGAATTCACGTTGGCAGTCACCGACACTGTTAGGCCGGCTTCCCACGGCCTGTGGTATGGCGAACCTTTTCAGATTAGCAGACGAATTAGTTAAGTTTAGCTCCTCGAGTTTGGCAGACGAACTTGTCGTATCCCAAGCCACCCTCTTCCCACGGCGCGTGTCTTAGCGAGCCTGGCTACCTCCCTAGATCAAGGACGAGCCAAACCCTTTGATGGATCGCCATTTACCGCAACGAAATGGGAAAGGTCGAACCTCCCCAAACCACCACGCGCCATCCGGGCTAGAACATGCATTGCACGTTCCCACGACGCGTGGTATGCCAACCTTCACCTAACTTTAAGTGAGACTCGCCATACCACAGGCCGTGGGAAGCCGGCCTTACACTGACGATACAAACATATTTTGTTGAAACACAGATGGAGCGCTGAAAGTAAAAGAGATTATTGCATTTATTTGGTCATTTAAAATATAGGACATTTCACCCTGGAGATAAAATTCGGCGAAAATATGTATTGATATAAAATAATGTAAAAATAAATATTGACATGTACATTAGCGAGTCCATCCCTCTGTCTCTCGCCCTTGCCTCCATGGGACATCTCTGCATGCGATGCCGTGATTATAGTTCTTTTAGCATCGATAAAATGAGAAGTGGATACTAAAAACTCTGATAACGATATAAAACTAACAAATTGGGTTGGGGGTATTTTGAAATCTCGGAGGAGGAGATTGTAGGAGAATAACAGAAAGGGAGAGAGAGAGAAGGACGTCGAAAAATGATGATGATGATGTTGATGATAATATGACGTTCTATCTTTCGCTCTCTTTCATTTCATTTCCCATCCGCAATAAGTTTATCAAGCGTATATTCTCATGTTGAGAAACGATTACGAACTGCCTTTGCAACGGCATTACACGTATATAGATTTCTATCCTGTAAGTTTGACTGTAGAGAAATGATGGTCATACCGTATACCGTACATATTAGACTACTGTATGTATCGTTGCGTTACATTATCGACATAACATTTTTTTTATTTTTAACTGACCGGGATTTGGGATTTCTATCGGAGATGAATGCAATTTCGCGCTTGGCTAGTCATTGAATGCTGCAGGTACCCATTCGCATTTCAAAAAAAAAATTTTTTTTTCTTTTTTTCTTTTTCTTTTCTCGTAGACTTACTCAATCACTCGGCTTACATCTACGGTTATGTACATGCACATTCCTGTAGCCGACTTTTAATATAGAAAATCGTTGCTTTTCTTCTATTTTTACGTTCAATATGGCGCGTACAATATATTGATATACTGCGTACATACATTGTGGTGGACTGACATTGTGGCTCCTCTTCGCTCGCCTAGATATCAAGATTTGGGCATGACGTTTCAAATCTCTATGGCTATAGAAATGTTGGGGGGTTATGGGAATAGGGTTGGCAGCTAAAAGAAGGCAGGTGATTGGTCCGTTCGGCGTATACGCTTTTTAGGCTCTCGGGTGCTGGAGAAAACATAAAATCGAGATACATAATAATCTTACTTTACTTGTACAGTGGTGTGTACATATAAATAGGTTTGATCGTTAGTTGGGACGCAACGACAGCCGTTGTGACTGGGATCTACTTAAAGATTTAAAGGATGTGAAAGACAGGCTAGTGCGGACAAGTGGAACCGCTGAAGATGGACATTAAGTGGAATTGTTGGTGCCATTGCGCATGGCCTTCTCTCACTTTCTCTTTTTTGTATACATTTTATATAGGCCTACTCAGTATATTTGGGGTTCTTCTTGACAGCTATCATGGCAAATTCTTTTTTATTTTGACCTTGATGTAGCCTTTCCTTATCGTAAAAATATTTGTAAAGCGGTGATGCTCTTTTCGCTGCTCTTGTGAGTTCTTCTCCAATAACCTAAGAGTTTTAAGTTTTGTGTCGCTTTACTTGCACTGATATGATGATGGAGGAAAAAGGCAAATGTAGATGTCACGATTGTCTATTTCTCTAAAATGCCGAATAGTGTTTATATGGATAAAAAAAAATGAAAAGGTCATCGTGATTGTATACTCTTTATAATGGACATTTTGTAGACGATGAAGCGATTGGTTGACAAGTTAAAATCACTCGATTTTTTTTTTTTTTTTTTGATTTGCCGCGGTAACTTACTTTTTATAAACCGCATGTAAAAATTGCTATTTTTTAAGAAAATAAATATTTTAGAGCGCTTAAAACCAAAATATATATATTTTTTGTTTATATCGATTAGAAAAGCATTATTTTACGTTTTTTGTTTGCATAAATAATGATTGATAAATATGAAGATTGTGATTATCATGAAGTTTCAGGCAAATGCCGCTCGAAAAAGTGCTTAAGCTGCGAGATTAGACAGCCTTTGAATATTTATTCAAAATCTTGATATTTGCATTATTTTAATAATAGATTTGAAATGCTTTACAAGTTCGTTAAAAGCCGATTTGATGTTAAACCGTATACAGCAGGATATTCCGTATTTGATCGGCCTACAAGTATTGTTTGAAGGATTACAAAATCCACTGTATTATTTTGAATTTTATTTTTGTAAGTTAAATAATTTATTCACAATTATTCATAAAGCAGTATTGAATCGGTTGTTAACCAGAATTAGTTCTGAGTAATTACAGCAGTAGAAATTATATGTACCGGTTACATTTATTTTTAATTATTTAGGATGATTTTGCTCTTGCTGAATGCTAAAAATGATAATCTGATAAATTAAGTTTATTTATGACCTTCAATGACTTTATTTTTATTGCGTCTGTCTTGACATAATAATGATTGTTTTGGGTATTTTACTGCTTAAGCTATAGCTTACTCGATTTCCACCAGTAAACACAACTGTTTGAATAGTTAATACAGTGTACATGTACTCCGAATAATTTTTAATAAACTGATACCGTAATACAGTTTCAACAATAGATTATTTTTATAATTTTGTAAATACCGTCATATCAGTTATAGGCTACATAACTTCTAGTACGTTTTTTTTTTTTTGCAACGTTAAACCACAATAAATTTAGATGCTCGAAATTTTACTGCAGAGAGGATACTCGGGGGATTACTTTGAGGTTTTTTTCGTCATGAAGGGCTACTTATTTTAGTAGAAGTGCAGTAGGCTGTTGTACATTTAAAAGTTTCCGAGTGATTAATGATATAAAAATAAGCACTTTTATTCTAAAATTTCTTAATTTAAGAATATAACTTTGTTTATAAACGGGTATAAGCGCACTGTGTTAGACCTGGATTCATTGTCAACCATTATGGTAGTGATTCTTAAATGTTTTTATCATTCCACAGTCAAGTAATAGTACAATCTTAGGATTTTTTTTGTCTACGGCTTTGCACGGGAATTTTGGTTATTTTGGATTTCGTTTTAAACGATCATTTGCAACTCCATTGTGAGTGCATATTTTTTTTTTGTTATCGGTATATTAGCACAATTAGGCTATGTGAGGCTATGTGTTAAAGGAAGCTTCATAAAAGGGTTTACATAAGAACAAAATTCATTAGCTTTGATAATAAAAGGAAGCTAGGGATTTTACAAACATTTGCTTTTTAACTACGGTAATTACAATGAAATTTATTTTAAAGAAATAGAAAAAATTAGCAAGTTATTTTAAGAGGATATTCTGTATTAAAAGATCAGGCATTACTAATTTATTAAAGCAAGTACAGTATTTAATTTATTTGGGGCTTATTAAAGAGCCGTATTTATAGCTCGTATATGAGAAATTAAGTACAGTATTTGAATATTATACGCAATAATCACGCATCTTCTTATTTACTAAATTTTACATTTACAGCATTAGCAAACAAAATGCATGTAGGAGTTTAGATTAAAAGCGGCAAAGTCTAGAAACTTCTTTGATTCTGAACAAAACTACTTTTGTTTATTGGTCCAAATGTTTCCTGTAAAGGAAATTATTGTGGTAGATTATACTTAGAGTTTAAGTGAACCGTGATTTTATATGCCGTGTCTGAGATTGTACTATACAACTTCTTCCTATTACTGTATTAAAAAAACAACTAACTAAATTAAAAATTTAGGGGAAAAAAAGGGAAGGGAATTAAAGCACAGAATTTTAAAGCTATTATGAATTTTGTTTTGTTTGTGCGGTTTTTAAGATTCCTTTATTTTTAAGCGTTCTTGGTAGTACAGTAATCGTATAAACCGATGGATATGCCTACCTGCAATCTGTTTTGAGTTTTCCTCCGCAACTTTTGATGCGTCAGTTGATCTATTTTTGTCCGACATTTACGCATGTAAGAATGAAATATCGCTCTTCCTGTGCCTATTGTTCGCAATTTTTGTGTTAGTTCGATATTGATCAGATTTTGATGGCTTCGTGTTCCATCGCTCAAAACGGTCTAGTTTGATTGTCTTTGATTATAACGAATATAATATACAGATCTCGTTTTGTTTTCTCTCTCTATATATTTTTTTCCCCCTTATCTTAGCGTTTTCTCGTTTACTATGTGATGTTGGTGTCCAACGACGTACCAAATGGATTTGGGTTTTCTGTTTATTTTGTTTCATCGCCCACTTTCGGTGTCTGCTCTTTTATCTTTCACGTTTACTAACTGCTCGTAATGAAGCATTGTTGTCTTTTGGTTCAACTGTTAGCAGTCGCAAATCTTCCCCAATATTATGTCCAAATCCAACCAAGCGTTATTATGGACGTGCGAACGTGTTAGAAGTTAGATTGGCCAACTTAATATGCTTTTCCTCTTTTCCGAGCCCTAGATATAGACGTAGTCGGTGTAGATTGTTTTAGAGATCAAGACGGATGCCAGTTGTTTCATCCAATTATCCTTTGGGGATGACTTTATTTATCCAACTCGATCCCTTTACGTCTATTTATTTGTTGGCTTTTACCACGGTCATCTTTGCATCGCTTATGACAATGTCTTAGGGAACGAGACCGGGAGAATACTTTATTGTCAAATTTATTGCCGAATACTTTTATTAAATTTTTCCGTTTTTATTGGTGGCGTAAACATTTATAATAGGTAGAGAAGGGGCTAAGGGGCAATTGTGTGCAGAGGATGGCATAAGTAATTGAAGATTTCAGCTACTTGTGCAATTTTTTTATTGAAGGATCACCCCAGGAATACTGTATATTTACTTGGCATTGGAACTGCCCTTTTTGATTAATAAAATGCAAGGTAGGCGCAAGTATGCGTACCAGTGGCCTGTCTAGTGTAATAGGCGCCCGTTTCCCCATGCCAATTATTTTGTTTATGTCGATAATAATGAGATAGAATTAAGAAGCGGCGAGCTTGCAAGCCGAGAATATTTTAAAGAAATGAAACATTTGTATTTTATGTTTGCCAAAATAAGCTACGAAATGCAAAGTTTTTAGAAACATTTTAAAAATGTAATGATGTTTATGCCATTTTTTCTCATGTTGGAAACCCACTTTATCGAGTTTAAAATTTTTTTTAAAAAAAAATTGGGATATGGTAGAAAGAGGAAAAACGTTTTCGAATTTATTAACCCGACTGTAAGATTTAATTATAAGCGGTTGACGTATTTGTAAGCGGAAGTAATTTAGCTAAAGTGGCGTGTCAATAATTTGGGTGTTTTGGCATTCTTGAAATAATTGTTAAGGAAGCATTAGTTAATTAGTAATCGGGTGACGTCGTTTGGCGTTCAGTGGCCCGCATTGACATCGATTGCTACCTAGTTTTATTTTTATTTTGGGAATGTGGAGAGAATAAACTCCTCCCCCCCCCCCCCTCCTCCCCGACATCGATTAAAATGTCAATAGAAATTTGGTAGTGTAATCAAAAGATGTTTCTAAGCAATTCAACAAAGTCGCAATCGAACCTTTCGTTTTTTGAGTGGAAAACTTTATTTTTTTCTCCCCTTTCCTGCCTTTCGTTTGGCGTTGAATGGCTGAGTTTGCGCGTATGTCTTTAAGATGATTTTTTTCTTCCTCAATCTCTCCCGCCCACCATCTTCCCTCTTGTCAAGATGAAACGTTGACGCTTTGGCGTGTTTATATTTTATTCAGATTCGTAAAATGTTCTCTACATCTAACGTTTATGCATAACGGTTGGAAAAAGTGCATTGGAACGGATTGAATTTGGTTATAAATTCAGCAAGGATCCAGAACGAACGAATGAATTGAAATTGGATTGAATGCTTTTTTTTTTTTCCTTTTTTTTTTTTTGCTCTTCTTTTACCACTTTTTTCCTCACATTTTACCACTTCCACTCCCTTCCTATTTTTTTCTTTTTACTTGTAACATTTTTTTTTTTTTATCTATTTTTATCTTTTTGCGTTTTTTTGGTAAGTTAGTGGATGTAAAGGTGGGTGGGATGGAAAGTAGCAAGTACTATAGGATGTTTTCCTTTCTGTTTTGCACCGGTACTGTGGCTCTAAATGAAGAAACGAACAGGTAGTGCACACACTTTGACGCAAGTGTGTTCCCCACGGTGGGGGTCTGTTTGTTTGTTGCTGGCGGATAAAGGAGGGAGGCGGTGGCAGAGCGAAGAAAGAGAGTGAAAAAAGAAGAATATTTACCAAATTCATTTATTTACTTAGTTGCGTTGACTGGAAATTGTTTGGACTTAATCAGCGAAAAAGCTTTCCTTTTCTATTCATTCTTTCATCCACTTTGATTATACTCAACGAATCTACGCGTTTACCCTCTGGTTTTTTTTTTTGGGGAGGTTTTTTTTTTACGCATTTTCCAATGTAAGGGAGTAAAGTATTAGGGGTGGAGTGTGTTGTTGTCTATTGAAAGTTAAGAGAAATATTCGGTTGTTGAGGCCGTTAGGCGGCGTTTTAGTTGCATTTGCTTGTACAAGTAAAATACTGGGGACGTTTCGTTACTAACATATATTTTTATAATTTGCAACTACTGTACGCTATTTCTATATGGAAATTAGTAATGGAGAAGCAGAGAAATTGAGAGGAAATGAAAACTGATCCCAAGTTTACTCTAGCTTTTTTTATTTCGTGTCTGTCGGGTACTGTTTTTTTCATTTATTTTGCATCATTTTCTCTCAAATGAATTCTTATTACGGAAACGAAATGTTCTACGTGTAATAAATGAGATGAAGTATGAGCGCATATTGTTTTTTTTTTCTTCTTCTTTTTCTAGTTTTTTTCATTTGATGAAAGATGTTTTTCTAAATAAACCTTACAGTATTATTTTTTTCCTCAATATCAAATATTTTTAAGTATTGATTGCAAATTGAGTACAGGCATATACGAGCCCTCGTACAAAGCCCTTTAAAAATAAATACTAGAATTTTATTGTTTATACAATCCTGAAACTTTAAATGAAATTTTGCAAAAGTATTTAATTACGTGCCGGTAATGTTATCGCTTATAGGTTATGAGCTAATTTATTTTTTTTAAAAAAATTTAGTTTTTATTCTGTATAATAATATTAATCGATCATCTCTAAGGAATTACATTTTTTTCAGTAATAAAATAATAATTGTATTAATCAAATTTTATTTTGCGTCGTTATCGAATTAATATTTATAAAATTTATAAACGTACATGTAGGTTGCAATTTTTATAATGTAAGTTGAGTGGTTTAAATTTGTATTGATTATTTATTTATTTTAACTACCGGCAGTACAAAAATCTTAAGCAAATATTTACATTTGAATTTATGTTTTTTTTTTTTTTACGTTTTAACAGTTTGGCAGAAGCAACTGGGGACCAAAGTAGTTAGCCGTACTGCATTTAGTAAAATTGATTTCTAATTTGAGACTTTGTCCCGCTCTATTATTACGCTCCCACAAGCTATTTCGGAAGCTTCTTTCGATTGTTATTTGATAGTTTTAACAATATAATCATCTTAATATCTACAGTATAAAACAGTCTAACATGTAATCACTGGGCTAAGCAACAGACTTTTATTGATGAGGCCTAAATATATATACGCCTATTTGTATAATTTATTGATAAAAGGGAAATAACAGGAGTGCTTTTTATTGTTAGTTTATTTTATCGATTATTATTGAGAAGAAGAAAAAAAAAGAGTTTGGAAAATAATCATTTTAAGAGAGGTTTTTTTTTAAATGATGGTTTTAAATGATAGTTTTCGTCTGCGTGCTTCCAGGCTAAAGTTTAATCATACAAAGTACAAATTGCAGATAATAAGCAGTAAAACAACAGGGGTTTTTACACGTCAAGCTTCAAATATCTCGAGCGCATTAACTTATTAATCGCTTACCATTTTCTTAATAAATGATAATGGATTTTATCGAGTGCAATGTAGACTGTTAGTGGATTTCTACCGTATTTAGTTGAATATTATTTTATAAAGAGTTCAAATTAAGTTAAAAAAATGTGAGCGTGAGTACGCGAAAGATGCTTTAACAAATTCAACTCAAAAACTAACATTTTGATATGGCATCGATTATTCTTATCGCTAAAGTGGCTTTTTGACGAAAGTTGTTGGCCGTCTACACTGATGTGTGATATCTCGGCGTAGATGCACTCTTGCCACTGGGGAAAGGAAGCGGTTAGGTCTTGGACTTGAATATGTTTTGGGAGCTTTGGCTTCGGCTCAGCACTTCAGGCTATTCCATTGCTCTCACAAAGGTTGGATATCACCACGCTGCTAAAAGAAGAACGAATGGACCTCGGGCAAAGATTCTTTCCAACTCTCTCACGAATTTATATTTGGAAACCTTAATATGCAAAATCATTAAGCGTCGTACAGTAGTATGATTATGTTTTCGACTTGGAAAGGAAAAAAAGATGAGAGATTTGAAGGTCAGGATAAGTCAGATTTCAATGACAGATAATTAATTTAATTATTGAATTAATATGACATTCCGCAGGCGACTGCGGTTTTTGTTTTATCCGTGAACGATTTTAATTACTGATTTGCATTGTGATTTTTCTGAATTTCAATTAATTTGCGCGCAATCGAGATAACAGGAGCCTACAGAGTGATTCATTCAGTTTTACTCAAACGAAATGAAAACCAGACAAAATTAAATACAGTACTAATTAATACATTGACCACTCATTGGCTTATTTTATTTTATGGTTTTAGTTTTTGCATTAAAATATTATTTTTCTAATTATTGTTTACGAGGATTACTTCTTAAATACACAATAGGCCTACAGCAGTTACTGTATGGTCTGTAACTGGTTATCACATTATTTGTTCAGTTTTTTATTAGGTCTAATTATTTTAAAGAAAATACCCATTTTACCGTATGCTCTTTATACAGTAATGAAAAAATGGAATTGAACTGTTTTATAAGAAGGTGCATAATTAAGGTTTTTGGCTTTATTGGTAGCTGTAGAAACTAATATTGCATAACGCAAATAGGCGCTGTACAAAGTTTTTTTTTAGTTTGAAAGATATGATAGAAAACCATAATTTAAATTTTAAAAGTAAAGTACGAGTGTGTACTTGCATTAATAGGAATATTATTTTAAGTTTATAAAAGACCGCAGGTTATACAAAATATCTCATACCAGATATTGATGTTATTACTTGTTCTTGATACATATTATTTCATTTTTTATTTCGACTGCATTAAATTGATATTAAATAATGTTTTTTTTTTTTTTTTCTTTTTTTAGGTAAGACATACGTTTGCATTTAAAACAATCTGACATTATTTTTAAAATGCTGAAAGAAAAAAAAACCAAAGAAAAAAAAAACAAAATGAAAAGAAAAAAGGTAAGGTTTTTTTTTTATCGATTTTTTGAGGTAACGGTAGACGGTGAGGAAATTGTTTTAACTTGACCGAAGTAGAACCTGTACGACAAGTAATGTTAGAACGGCGTTTGATTGACGAATAATAATAATAAAAGCGGTTGTTGAAGCCGAAAATGATCTGAGCCCATAAAATGACAAGGTGGTGAGTGGCGTACCTATACAGTACGCACGTATACAGTACAGTATTTTGAGGTGGTAGACGTAACGAACCGGTACGAGTGCGGGTGACGAACGGTTGAGATGAAGAGGGGAAAGTGTTATCAGCTGAGCAACATTGAAGTACCGGTAGTCGCGTTTTATTGAGAGCGTTAGAAATAGGGTAGCGCATATTTTACGTCTTTGATGAAATCGCTAGATAAAACGGTTGAAAGCTGAACAAGGGTTTGGGAGATCGATTAGTTATAGATTTGCCCCACACGAGACGAAATGGGGGAGGGAGAAAGTTAACTTAAGTTTATATTTTTCCATGAGTTGCGATATATTTCTTTACGGAATAATTTTATTAACCCGGGTTACCATGCGTCATGAAATTCTACGGTCGAACATTTCTTGCAGGTTAAATTATTCGTACGGTATTTTGCGCGATACGGCAACGTTAATACCGTTTGAATTACTCGGGCTATGAACAAATGCGTTAGCAAATTAAATAGTGGAAGATGTTTGGAGCTGATCCAATTATTTGATGATTCGCGATGACTCGATCAAATTGAAATCTTATTTTATTACACAGATCACGAAAGGTTTTAATTTAAATAAATTTTAATGAAAATTTAATGACTGGATGCTTTTATGATTATAAAAATACTAGCACGGTAGGAAATGTTAATTATGCTGTGAAGCGTTTAATGAATACTAATTGCTTTTATATTCACTGCTGAATGTGAAGTTTTAAGACAGTTTGACACTTACCAGTATGCGTACATGTATTCAACTTCTGTATACAGTACATTTGAATTGTACTACGTAGATTATACTAGTTTCAGTGAGAATGTGCAATTAATTTCCATTTAAAGCTCAAAAAAATTGACTTTTGTGTTTAGAAGCTAAGAGACATTTAATTAAGAATATGTTTAAGATCATTTAAAAATTTTGTAATTAAAATAGAAAGTAATTAATTTATGAAAAATTAAATTTTAATTAGATTTTAAAAAAAAAAATTAGTACTGGTAATTAAATTTCGATTTTGCCTATCGATTTTTATCACTTGAAGTTGAAGTTTTTATCACTTTGTTTTATTTAAAATAGAAAGTAATTAATTTATGAAAAATTAAATTAATTATCTTTTTTTAAAAAATTAATAGCGGAAATTAAATTTTGATCGCTTGGAGTAGTATTTTTTTTTTTTTTAGGAATTCTTAAGTTTTAATGAAATATAATATTGATGTCAATGTCTAAAATGCGCCTAATGATTTGACAATTATTATAGAAAAAAATCAATATTTTTATTTATGAATGTCATGAATCATTAGCGCTATGAATCAAATACATTGCTTTAAGCATGAGTGCATTAATTACGCACAACTTGAAATTTAGAAATAATTCTCAAAATCTTGGAAATTTGTTTGAATAAAATTTTATCAGAGTTCCTAGGAGACGTAGTTGAAATTCAAAAAGAGTTTGTTAAGTTTGCTTTGATATTGCAAACGTTTGAACCTTTTTTTTTTTTTTTTTTTAATATAAAAGATAGCTTTCATATTTAAAATGTTTGAAATTGAATTTTTGCGTAAAATTGGGAATGTGTTGTCAAAAGAGTCTAAAGTTAGATTGCGAAATGCATTTTGTCGTAGTTTGCGATCGATTTACGAATACTATTGGAACACGGGACAGTTGCCGGAAGCGCCGTCTTGCTTTGAAAACCTACGTTGTGATGGCTGTCTGACGCTGAAGTAACTTTTGTTGTCTGGGATAGATAGAAAGAGAGGGGGATAAAGGAATAGAAGGGAGTAGGAGCTAAGGCAAACCTGTACGTTAGCGAAAAAGACGTGATTATGGAAATGAAAATAACCACAGGACTTGTATTTTTAAACTGAAAAACGAAAATAACTGAAGAAATCACTCAATCGCATCTATGAAGTCTTTTTTTTCCTTTTTTTTTTTTTTCTCTTTTTCCATTTTGTATTTTTTGGGGGGCGAATTTCGCATGGATATATTTCATATTAGCATTCACTTGATTCGACGTTGCCGTAAGTGCACGAAAGAAACATTTTCTTTCTCAATACACCGCACTCAATCTTTTTATTTATTTACGAGGAAATTTTGGCGGTTGACATCAATGTATTTTATTTTCTTTTGTGTATCTAAGTAAAGGAAATATTACTGACGTGAGCATTTGTGCTGCTTTTTTCGACGGTTAAATAACGCGAAAGCATACGCCCGGTGTTAGGAAAGGATAATGCGCGTGCGCCGTTCTTTGGCACATGCCACTCACTCCTAATGTGCGAAATTTTTATTCTTTCGCTACACGCTTAGAATTACAGTACTAGGCGGGATGTGTTTATCGACAGTTGTTTAGATCCATTTCTCGCTTTATTTATTTATTTTTTCGATTTTGTCGCATTTTTGCGTCCAAAATACTGTGTTTCCAAACTGTTCAGTATAGTATTGTGGAAAAGACTGAACCGTTTGGTTTCAGAAGTGGTAAAGTTCCGTTTATCAATTTTTTTTTTTTTTGAGAGAGAAAAAGTTTTTTAAAAAAATATTAGAAAAAAATAATGTATACCCAATTTTAATTTGTTTAAAAAAATTGTTAAGTTTTGGTATCGGTCAAGTTTACATTGTTAATTGAGGTTTTTAAAATTATTTTGAAAGAATGACACCCAAAACATTGCTGAGAAATGATCTTTCCCATGTCACTTGGAGATTATGGTCCAAAATCAGATTTAAGATTGAATTATAATTAAAGATAGATGTATCTTTAATCTTAATTTTGGGAAACTTTTAATGAAAAAATATAGTAATTAAAGTTATGTTTGCTTCTTAAGAAATTACTATATTAAGTTTAACGAATAGGAGCAAAGTTTTTAACGAGAAAAAGCTTAATTCGGTAATTATCACCTTTTAAACCTAGCAAAAATGATGGTTTTGTTAAACACCAAAATTGTTTTGAGTCATAATATTATTCAAAAATCATATGCAAACATGGTTATTAAGGGCCAATAAATAAAACGAAGATAAAGCGTGTATGAGTACTGTACATTATTATTATTTGAAAACTTAATTTATAGGGCGTCCAGTTTCGGTTAAACATGGCGTGCTTTGGAAGTGAAAATTCTACATTCAGAATTGTATTGAAAATGTTTTGATTTAGCTAGTTTTGAAACTAGTGGGTTCGAAGAAGAATTTGTCTAGACAAATGGTGTGTTTGTTGTGCGTGCAAGTGCAGTTCATTTCACTTTCAACGATTCATGCATCTCTTAAATTTACGCAAGGTGTTATTTGAATAGAAATCTGGCGACAATTCGCCTACCGCCGCACATCACGGTTATGGATAACTGATTTTGAATTTACAGGTGATCAGACTCGCAACTTTTTTTTGTTTTTTGTTTTTTTGATTATTTTTCTTTTTTGTTTGGAAAGGGTTGGTACAGGTCGGTTATTTATGTAGCGCGACTAATATTTTATGAGAGAGAATACAACAACGCAAATAAAAAATAATAAGAAGAAAAGAGACAAATAAAAAGAAAATGTTTCGAAAATTTAAATATTTTTTCGTGTTTTTACTTAACGGAACTTGGTGTAATAGTGGGTGAAGATTAAGCTGGCTCTTCTTGTTCAGTTGCCAGTTTGTCATGTTGTGCTGCTTGGTTAAACTTGTCCAAATTTCTTTTTTTTTTTTTTTTTGATAATATATATATCTTATATGGGAAAAAAATCACTCGACTTCTTAGAATATGGTAAAATATGTGCATTTTGATGCGAAACCGTTCTTAAGATTTGGATCCGATCTCGAAATTTTATATTTGTTGCTGTAAGTAGGGTGCGGTTGGAGATGTGCGTTTGGCCGTTTCAGATTTTTCCAGTTCGATAATTTATTGACATATTAACATCGTTCAGTCAACTGGCAAGAGATGGTCGTAGAAGATTCTTGGTCGTGAGGTACCGTTCGGTAACCGCTGCTGCGTAAGACATGGAGTCTCGGTGTGAAATTTAAAACAGTTTTTTTTTTATCTCCGTAGTCATGAGACCAACTTTTTATCTCGTCATTTTGTCTTCGTGCTGTACGGAGTATTTAGATCAAAATTTATACATTTAGAATATCTTACTGAAATTTTTGAAAATATTTTACAAAATCTTAATACAGCAATTTAAAGCTGTATAATATTGAACTTAATGGGGTTTGGTCAATATACAGTATATTTTCATCTTTAAAAATATACACAAGCCGCAAGGGCGGCGTAATTTATGACGTAAATTACATTTTGTATTTTCTTAGATTTTTTAGAATACCGGTATTTTTTTCACTGATTTTAGAAGTCATAAAAATTAAAAAATAACCTGCTTACATTATGCAAGCTTTTTAAGCTTCAATGTTTTGATGTAACTGCTCGCATTGGCCACTTCCTATACCTCCCTATCCCCTATCACCCTTACAGCCGGCAACTGATTTACTTGGAAATCTTTAAACTTTCCTGGTCTTGTACTAAGAATTTCTTACTACAGTATTAACATTCGTTATGTACGGTGAAACGAGCTATGTAGGCTTGGTTTTTATTTGAAATATATGACCATAAAAGATAAAAATTGGTAGAAATATTAAAATTGTTTTTTAAGAGCGCTATTTTTATTTCCAGGTTTTTCCTTCCTGCCAATTCACAAAATTGTTATATTTCAGAAAACCGTAAGAAATAATAATTGAATTTGACAAGTTTTCCTGATGTTAACGTTTGAGAGTGCAGTTGATGAGTTTGAGCTTTTACCTCACTGAAAGTAGGCTATTAATTTGCAACTGGTTTTCATTAAGGATGAGAGTTTTTGTGAGGTTGTTAAATTGAAGAGTGGCAGATGGCGTTGTCAAAGTGCCAATTCTGTTTTATGGCTCGCCAACCTTAATCTGAATACTGTACTAAAAATAACATTTTTTTTGAAAAAAAAAAAAAAATTGTTGCAAAATTTAAATCCTACTGTGTCATTTTGTGGAATCCATGTTTCTTTATTTCGTTATATTCAAAGCGAGGTGTAGAATTTTTTATTTTTACCTATTTTTCGTCTCGATTCTTATTTTCTTCTGCTTGCGAACTTTTGATCCTTTCTAAATTGCGTCATCAGGATAAATCCAAGCCTGTTCCCAGGTGCCCAATATTATACTCCACTCGTCTGTTCCTTTTCATATCAGATACAATACAAGTATTTGCAACGATACTAATTTCTGTGTTTTGAAGATTCGAAGGCATAAAAGTACGATACCTGTAATATAAGTAGGCCTTTATTCTATTCTTCCTTTGCGATTATTGAATGTGATAGCACGGGTGATAGTTTGAAATTTTGCATTGCGTTGAAGGGGAAAAAAATCAAGTTTAAAATACTTTTACTTGTTGAAAGAAGACCTTTTCCCTGTACAGGTTTACATTATTTGAAGATGTAAACCCCTAATGGAAAATTTACCGCTGCTAAATGACAGCAATTTATTCAAGGAGTAATAGGGTAGGGCAGAACCCTTCTGCTGCTATACTTATTATTTTTCAATAATTATAACACGTTTAAAAGTTTTTTTTCTAGAAAGAATAATTATTTTCTTGATTAAAATTTTCTTTTTGACTGTATTATTATTGTTACTATTTTTTTCACATTAAAACAGTAATCACCTAACAACTGGTAAAACCCTGAATTATTTGGTGGAATCCAAGGGTTCGCGGAACACATTTTGGGAATCACAAAATTGGCTAAAATAATTTTTTTTTTATTAAAAAAAGTTAAATTTTGAATACAGTAATAATATCTACTTACAACAGTATTTGAATATCTAATATTTTTTTTCATTTTAAACATAAATGCTCTAATTTCTCGCTTCAGCTGTGGTTGTGTCATTTATGGTTTTACTTATTAAGTTACTTTCATTTCTATTATTTTTTTAAAATGTAATCCTGCATATCGTATAGCTTTAACTGCACCTGTTATTGTATTTTTATTTGAAAAATTGTTGTTGAGCCTCTATTATTTTTGCTTGATTACATCCTGGAAAATGTGAAACCATATGTGTTTATCTTATTTCATGTTATAATATACTGTACTTTGTACTATTCGAAATATCCTCCTACTAACATTAAATTTTATCCTTAAAATAACCTTAATATCGTTTTGCGCATTTAAGAAAAGAAAAATAAATACGGGGGTTAAATTGAATTTATTCACTTAGTCTATTATCGTCATTGTATGGCGTATATCGATGTCCCTCAGCGCTCTTTGTAAACAAGAAATACAGTAGCTAGTTGTGATGTGCGCGTTTTCTTACGTTATATTTGATGGAGCGCAGGACACCAGGGACAGCGCAATATATACCGAGTTTTTCTACCACTCAGTTACTCGAAACTATGAAAACAAACATTTCTATATTGTCGATTTACGCTTTAAACCCGATTTGTTTTGTCTAGCGTTACATTAGATTTGGTGAAGCAACTCATCTATTTTTTAAATTCTTTAAAAAAAAAACTTTTTTTTTTCTCTGGATAATTCGGTCCACTTAAATTTCTATACGGAGCATTAAATCGAAAGAAAAACTAGATAAAGAAAGATTTTGAAAGGGTAGACGGTGGGGAATCGCTTCGAAAAGTTAAAACTCCGCCTCGCCAGAATTTAGCCGAACGACTTGGAAAATAATAGATAAAGGAAAAGTTGCATGAGACTTTTAATATATCAGGTGTTTGAGCGCATTCCGAGTGGTTTTTTAGTATCTGCTGTGTATACACTATACGGCTTTGTAACAAAGCCGCAGCTGTGTACCACCAAATAGATGTTGAAGTTTGGCAACATGTTTTACTGTTCCTAATACACACACAGAGAGAGAGAGAGAGAAGTAAAAGGGAGGGGAGGACAGAAAAAAAATCTCGCAATTTCTTTATTCTAGAAAAGACATTGCATTACATCACCATACATTTTCCTTCCTCGCATTCGCAATTCCACATTGTGAAGCGCAGCACACAGGAGTAGGAAATGAGTGCGAGCTTTGGTTCTTCTTTTGTGATGTCATCACATTTCTAATATTTTTGTTAGGTGTTGATGGTTGGTTGTAGTGGTTTTGTGCTGTTGTTGTTTTCACTTTGGTGAACGTGTTCATGTGCGAGGTATGAATCCTTCGAGTGCAGTGAGATGCCGTCGTTTGATTATTACGATATCGTTTTGGAATCGAAGATTGCTATGACAACAAAATATGGCTAGAAAATGAGGTTTTTTTTTTTCTTCTGTTCAGTACGCGCGCATCTTTATGACCCATTTCGAAACGGCAGATGAGAAACAGACGCCGTTACATATTTTATGTTAATTCGCGATAACAGGCTAAGACGGGACGAAAGAGACAACGGTTAGGTTTTTTTTTTCTTTTTTTTTTTTTACATTTCACACCTGCGTACAATTTGTTTATCGTGCAATTGCTTCTACTACATCGAAGCCAAGTTTGTTATTTTGACGTTTCTACATCGTCGTCGTCGCTTGTTATTTCGAAAAAGACATTTAGAACATTCTGTAAAGACGAGAGAGAAAAAAACGTTTTCGTAAAACGTCGACATTAGTTTTACGGTTATTGCTTATTGGATTAGATAAAATCGCAGCGACTTAACTGATGTTGATTTTTTTTTTTTTTTTAAAAAAAACAAACTTCAAATTAATTTTAATTAAAGATTTAAAGTTGTGCGATTGCCTTATCTATTAAAAAATTTATTAAACCATATAAAAAAAATAAATAAATAGGTTACTGTATTGTAGAAATGAGCTTGGTTAGGATTAAAATTTTAAATTTAAAAATATTAAATGTTTGTTTTAACAGCTGCGTTCAATTACTTTATGCTGTATATTAAATTAATGCGCAGGTTTATTTTAAGCTATTTTATGCGAATTGAATAAAATGTATCTTCTAATTTACGTGTACATTGTAATCACAATAAAAAAAAAAAATAAATAAATTTAAACTAATAAATTGGCTACCTAGTTCTTGTGAATTTCAAAGACTGAAAATGATTGGCCACCGCTGTTTCTAATAATTGCCGTGAAATTGTATTTCGGTAATTTTCAACGGGTAATTTCTTATATTGTTAAGCGTTCTTTTTTTTGTTGTTGTCAACTGAAAATCTATTTTTATTGATCAACTAGATATTTTTTTATTGCAGTTGAGCTTACAATTATTTATAATTTGTTTGCTTCTTCTTAGCAGTTACGCAGTCGGAAACAGCAATTTTTTCTTTTGTTCTTTTAACAGACTTACGAAAGAGTAACATAAATAAATTGACAATCGATCTTCAATACAAATACCGATTGCCTGCTCCTATCCCTTACTGTAATTCATTTATTTTTGATCAAATTATTGATATTTTTTTTTTGTTTTTGCGCGCTCTCACTACCATTAATAAGCAATTTGTTGGACTATATTGACATAAATAAAATAAAGACTGAAAAACTATATGAAGAGAAAAAAAAAAAAAAGAATTCACTACTCTACCTTGTAGTTTTACTCGTAAAATAGATAGAATGAGTCATTTTATCTGTTCATCTGTTTGTATCGAGTTATAGATGATAGATATTCTTGCTTCAAAGCCTGTTTTTTGAGTTATTTATTGTTCTCGGTAATTATTGCGATGGACTGTCTCGGAAGAACATAAGGTAACTGACCTAAATTCCCTAATATATTTACGGTTCAAAAGCGTAGTGAGGGGTATGTGGTACCAGGGGCAGTTCTTAAAGTGACTATTGATCAACACTTTTTATTTTATTAAGATCAATATATCTAATTTAACTTAAAAGCTCGTATGCTGTGAAGTACTGTTTATTACTACTGCATGCAGGTACTGCTTACTAAGTAAATTGAAAGGAAAAATTAATGAAATTCATTATTTTGTTAATTTTATATACTATATTGGGCCTACTTATAAATTTTTTTAAAACATGGACTTAAAATAAAGCAAGATTTACAATGATGGTGCCGATGTGTAATAGTTTGTTAATTATATACATAAAAGAACAGTGACTTCAGCTTATTTAATTTGCAAAAATTTGTAATTTGTAAACATGTTTAAAAATATTGCTGCAATTGAATTCAAAGTTAGGTTTGAAATAATTACCGGTACTGTATTCGTATTACATTATGTTGTGGCTAATGGACTATTGTGCGAGAGGCGTAGTAAACTATCGGTTTATACATTTTAGAATATGAATGGAAATCGATGTCTGGTAACCTCAGACCGTGTTATTAAAGCGATGTAAATGAATCACTGTTTCTAAAAGTACATTAACTAAAAAGCATGTAACGTAGATGTCGCGCGATAAATCATAATTTTTTGATTTTTTTTTAAACAATGTATTGAAAACTATCATGAGGCTGAGCTTTGCAATAATAATTATGTAGGTTAATCAATAATAAGACCTGAGCTTTATAGTGGACATTTCCGGATCGAAATTTAATAACCTCGGAATATTAAATTTATACTTCATTGCCATAAATGGTATTGATTGTTTTAAACTCAGGTTAACGCTAATATGTATTTTAATTTTGATTTATGAAATTATTTTTACTATCAAATCTGAATTAAAGTTTCGATTAACAGTAGTTAACTTTGGCTAAAAGCTCTAAGGATGGTTAAACTGGATTACGGTTTAAACGGTTTCTAGAACAAGATTTATTTCAACTACAGTACTGTACCTATGTTTACCTGAGTTAAGAATACTTTAATATTTTTTTGTATCCTCACTTTTATGAAACAGGCTATTATCAAATTTTAATTCAACATTAAGTTGCTTCATTTGGATTAAAAAATCTGGTGGTAAAAAACAGGGTTTTTTTTTTTTATTATTTTTTTTTTAATTTAAACTTTTCGGACTATTACGGTCTAGTTCGGCCTTTTCGATGTTCTGTCAATAATTTAGTCTGGTAAAACGAAAATTTGCCGCTGAAGTCTTTTTTTTTTTTCTCTTTCTCCGATCGATCTCGGACATTGAGAAAAACGAAGACGAAAGCGAATCACATTTGGAAAGAGGCCAACATCTTCTATATTTGATAAGTCAAGCCTAATATATCCAATCAGCTATTTTAGTAACAAATCCAATTATTCGTTAAACACGGTGAAAGTGCAACTCTCGATTTAAAATTTAACTGCAGTTTTATATATAAAAAAATAATAATAATAATAAAACAAAATAAAAAATTAAAGGAAATATTTTTTTGCAATACAGTATAATAAATGATGGCAGGAAATGTTCGAAGACAGTTAAAATGACATGGACCTAAGAATGTTCACAAATGAGTCGTTCGATGACGCAAACACGGTCACTCACTCTGACGTCTAATTTCGTGATTAGAGTTACTGTAACAGTATGTCAACGCTCGAAGAAGCGATGGAATTGTAGGTGGATGCATTTTTCGACGAGGGATCCGGGTGTTTTTTTATATATTTTTTTTTTGGCACTTTCGCATCTCTCAAGAAAAATTTCTTCCTCACTCAACTCGAGCGTTTTGAATTCCCTCCTGAATTTCACTTTGTCATGTTGTCCGGTCATCTTCACGTCCTCTCTTTATTTCATACTGTCTGTCGCTTATGTCAAAACGGGAAGATGAAAAAGCTGGAAGGAAGAAAAAAAAAATACATTATACGTGTATAAAAATCGTGCGTGTTGACGACGGCACGCGTTTCTACGTTGCGCATACTGTTTGGCGCATCTCTATACGCTCATCCTGCATTTCAGTCGTTTTGTTTTCAAGTTTCTTCAACCTTTCAAAAGTCGTTCATTCGCTTTTTACAGGACACGCGCACTCGTTCGAAGGAAGTTATTGTCGCCTGGCAATTACTACACCCGGGAAACAAAGTGCTACTACGGTGGCGGTATTCTAGCTGAAAACAATTTTGATCGAATTTAGGTCAAATTGTCTCAATTAATTTCTCGCTGCGGTTAAGTTTTCAAATGTACCTAGAAAAACGCTGATAAGATTGCATTTTTTTTGTTATTTTTTTTTAAAAAACAGAATTCTAACCAACGTAATTTTTGTTATTTTTTTTAGCGATAAACGTTTCCACGCAATTATATCTAATTAAGATGTCAACTTTTCGCATTAACTAATATTTTTTGTTGCTTTATTTATGATGATTTAAAAATCGATATCCAATTATCAAGATTTTTTTTTCATCTTAAGTTAATAATGACGGCTGTTTTAATTAAAAATTTTGATAAACGAAAATCGAATAATATTTTTTTTTGTGTTTTGAGTTTTAACAGCCTGCAATTAGACATTTAATTTGTTAATTATATATTTATAATTATAATTTACTAGTTTGAACACTTCACTATTCAATTAAGTACAGTACTGGTGTTTATTATTGTGACTTGTTATTGAAGAAAAAAAGAACTAAGAAAATTGGTAAACATTAATTTGACGTATTCACAATTATATTAATTTTTTTGACAAGTTAATTAAATAAAGTACTGTATCCTTATTGCTGGGTATTGCATATGAAAACGTTGAATTGAAAGTTAAGAGTCTAGGAATTTAGGGTATAATCCTATTGTGGTCGACGGAATACCTAACGAAAAATAATACAAAATAGTTTTGGTCTTTTATAGTAAATAAAGTAAAGTACATTACTGTACTGTATTACTGTACTAAGTACTAAATTAATACAAAATTTGTAATTTTACAAAAAAATATATTTTTGTATTATAAATACAAAATTTTCGAGATTAGTAGTAATGAGGTCGGTACCTTTACTACTACGAGTACTATATACATTTTGTGTATGCAGTTGTTAAATGCAAAATGTTCAATTGGGCGAATGAGACGCTCGATTTATTCTAAAATGTTTTTTAAAAAAAATAATTAATTTTAAGATTATAAATATTAAGACGTCAACAATTTAATATACAATATTTAATTCTACCGATCATTTCGTTCATTTGCTCCCGGATAAACGGTTTTGGTTGACCAGGCTTGAATTTACCCGTTTTCATATTTTAATGATAACCAACGCTTTTACTGATACTCGTGTAATAAACGCTAACTATTATTTAAGATAATAATTTTATTAATATAAAATTTAGCATTTATTTTTTTTGTAAGATCATTGATTACTTCAATCTTTTTACGCTTTAGTCAATAAATCTTCATTAATTAATAACGTTGTTTAGTTTTGTGAAATGTCACGTCAAGAAATTGTTAACTTTGACATGGCGATAAACACGCAACCGGATACTACATTTTTTTTTTCTTTTTATTTTAAAAGTGAAGTTTGTATATTTCGAAGTTACAGTAAGTTAAGGCTTGCATTAGTTTCAAAAAATACAATCAACTTGTCAAAAAGATAAAAATGTAGTTTTAAAAAAATGTGTGCTTTCGTTTGAAGACGCAATCAAACAAGTGAAATAGACTAAAACGGATATGAAACTTTCTTCCTGTCATCGTTTCGTACGTTTTCAATAGTCGTCTTGAAATTGAATACATTTTAATAAAGTTAGTCTCAAAACAGACAATTTTCTGAGACGTCGAGCGCTTTTAACTGATTTGCCCTTGGTGTACTACGCGTGCGGATGGCCGGATGTGCGGACTGAGGGTGGGATAAGGTGACACGGATAACAAGAGCTCTAGCGTTCTAGATCGTTACCGAGGCCATCTTCAATTATAAGTAACGTCATTCGAGTGAGAGAGAGAAAAAAAAAAGAGAAAAGTGGAGATACAGGCAAAAGATTCGCGGTAGGCGGCGCACGTGTGTTAACGCTCACCAAACGTAAATGTATATGACTGGTAAAATGTATACGAGTATAATATACGTATATCTTAAAGAGATATTTTTGTGATCGATGGCGCATGATTGCACTTTGGGGAGCAGATTGTCTTAACATTCCTATTCTTTTTCGAGGTTTATACCATTGCTCAAAGCACAGGGTTGATGATGCAGATTCATTTTCAGCCTCAGACTCGAGTTTAATAACGGTAAAATGTATGCACTGACACGGTGCTGTGATTTAAAATGAAAAAGAGGTCTACGTTTACGCCGCGTACACGCGCGCCTCAATTTATGGAGGGAAAATGAACATGACTCGCATTAGCAATCGGACAAAATGTGTTTCTACTAAGATTATTTAGTTGGCGTTGGCGAATGGTTAGTGGCGCTACAAAAAAAAAAAGAAAAGTTTGTTTTATCACGAAAAATAAGTCGGTGAATAATGCTTGATTACACTTTCTTAATATAAAAGTAAATGGTCTGAATGGGCTGGCTCGTGTTTATTGTTGCCACCGCGCATAATATTCAACTTTCTTTTAACACGAGCATGATTGTGTGGCGTTGCGCATTCTACTTCAATTTTGTTTTCACTTGACGTCTGGCATCAAGGTGTAGTGTTTGGAGAGGCTTTCTAGCATGTTAAATGCCAGAAATTCCCTGGCGTCTCGGGTGAATCTTGTTTGTTCGAAGAATGATTCCTAGAACAAAAGTCAAGTTGCGGGTAAATCGATTTGTTTATCGGTCTCTATATGAAAGAGAAGAAGGGAGAAGAAGAGTGGGAAGGAAAAATATATATTTTTTTTCTTCTTCCAAACTTTTATTTATACAAGCATCGTTTAGTCTTGTTTTCTTTTGTGTTTTCCTATACGACACCCAGGTGTGATATTAGAAGTTAGGGCTTAGCCGGTAGAGGACGCGATCAACGTGATAGAAATGTCGTTCTATCGCGCACTCTTTTCATCTTTCGAAATGTGTCTTTATTTTTGAGAAAAAAAGGTGTACACGCCAGTTTATTTGAAAATATACACAAGCAATTTTTGGTGCCGCGTCAAAATTGCTATTTTCTATACGGCGCGTTTGGTTATTTGAAATGAAATGTTTTTAATAATTGTTTTAGCTGGCAAAAATAAATTTGTTGTCGATTGAACGGATGAAGTTTTCGAGAGAGCTCAGTCGTCTAAAGAAAATTGAGCGCCCTAGGGTAATAAAAAGAGAAACTCTGACTCTCTCTCTCTCGTGTAGTAGCTCTTAGATTCTATATTTTTTTAGTAAATATTTATTTAAAAGTAAATATTTATTGCTCATAAATAAAAACAATGGAAATTCTCGTGTTGTTTTAGACATCAAAGGGGTGAGTGGCCTTTTAATGGATAATGGCTTTAGGTGATGGTCCGTTTAACTTATAATAAAATAGCTCAGACCAATTTGTCAACATTGAAAACCGACAAAAAAAAAAAGCAAGAAAAAAATGAATAAGAAACATTCATCTTTTTCTTTTTTTTAATTTAAATTTTAAATGTTCTATTTGTTATAGAATCTTTTATTAAAATTATTTTTTATATTCTAACCTGAGGGGCATTGCCGGCAAACCGGAATTATAAAATATATAAAAAATCAATAAAAAAAAGGTAACTGCGTACAAGATATGATTTTCAGATACACCCAAGACTTCGATACCCTCGTATTTTTGAAATTGAATCTTTCATTTTTTCCTTTTGTTAAAAAAAATTTATTGTAGTTTTTAGAAGTCTTTTATTAACTATTGCAAACATAGCTTTTTAAACTACAGCAGCCTATGTTTATGACGTGTGGAAAAGGAAATCTAAGGACAGAGAATGGTAATGCGGTAACTTACTATCATGGTATCGGTCGCTTA
The DNA here is from genome assembly GCA_034692225.1 of Polydesmus complanatus. Lineage (NCBI taxonomy): Eukaryota > Metazoa > Arthropoda > Diplopoda > Polydesmida > Polydesmidae > Polydesmus > Polydesmus complanatus. The sequence goes on along the minus strand of JAQGAZ010000379.1, from coordinate 21,684 downwards.
TAAGCCTCTCCTATGGGACGTATCTTCGATGTTTAGATGATTCTTTATTATTGTTATTCGCTTTGCGGCCTGACTTTTTTTTTTGTGGACAATATCTAGGGAATAGCGCGAAATTTGAGTGTACGCTCGTATTAATGATTTTCAACAACGTCAAAAAATTTTAAAAGATGAAAAATTGCTAATTTAAAGAATGCTGTAAAAAACACACACAAGCAAATGATAATTTTTCTTTTAACATAAATTGTAATAACAAGCTTTCAGTGTAGGTCTACTTGTTTTTTGTTTTCTATAATTTTGAATTTCCATTATTATTATCATATTATGCGCAAGTAAAAATTTTTTAATAATATTGAGTTTTAAATCTCTGGACAACTTTGTAATTTATAAGCAATATAATATTCTTAATCTTTTTTATTTTATTTTTTGAAATATATTTACGTGTCATCAACTTCTATCAAGGGTATTCTATCTGGCTGGTGATTTATTTAAATAGCCTGATAAAGATGTTAATACGAAATTGATGAGGGAGAGTTGAAGTGAGGATCTGGGTTGCAAAACAACTTCCTCTCACCTCCTATTCTATGTTTTCTATTAATTTCTTTGTGCTCGAGATGCTTATGCCGCTCCTGCTTTCTGCTCTCTGCGCATTTATTTACTCTGACGTCGTAAGGGTTCTTTTGTTACGGATGTTTGCCAAGAGATTTGAAGGGAGGTTTGGCGATTAACGAATGATGATATTATGGATTGGTTGGATGGTTGAGTTGGGTTGGATGGTTGCGGGGCGAAAAAAGAAAAAGGGTTTCTCACTCACTCATTCAAATTACGACGTAGCACTCGAGAGTATAGTCGGTTAATAATTTGCATCTTAAATACCCCCTTCGTAGATCATAAAAGTCGCAGCTGCATATAATGGATCAGGGATTAAGAAATGCGCATAAAGAACGTCTCTGTTAAGTATTATCAACGAAGGCAGCTCGATGATTTTGCAGACGATAATAATACGTTCTTACGTACAATTGAGATGAAAAATATCTCACATCAAAATTTTTTTTCTTTCTTTTTTTATTATTATTCTTTTTTTTTTTCTTCTTTCATTTTTTCTTTTTAAAAAGTTTTTAACAGTCACGTCATTATTTACTCTGCATTTAACACGATTATTATATATTTTTTACTGCACTTTATATAAACTTTTTAATGTGAGTAGAATCCGGGTGTGAAGATTTTTAGGTAGCAAATTTATTTATTATCATATGCAAATGAGAAAACTTAATTCTGCAAGTAAATAGGTGACCCGACGGTAATGCATCAAGTTTCGCGTTGCCGCTGCTACTGGTGTTGTTGTTGCTGTTGATACTTTCACATCAATTACACAACCAAATGTGCTCTTTTATATCTATGTTTATTGATGATGTGAACTCTGCCGGTTGTTGCAGCCATCATTTATAACTGTGAAAGAAACGATTAAGTTAATAGATAAATCAGATAGAACTTGATGTGGCAGGCGCATATGTGCGGTTAGCGAGCTTCGGGTTCTGCCACATTTTGCACTATCGGGTACCACTGTACTTTTCCACGGTTCCGATGACTTACAATGTACAAGCGCGCGGGACTGAAGAAAATGAAAGCGAAGAGAGCGCGTGTTGTTGTCGTAGATGAAATGATGATGCTTCTTCTCTTTTCCCCCATCTGCCTTCAACGTCATTCACCGTAGGTCGAAACGAGTGAAAGAGAGCGAGAGAGTGGATGAAGATGAATCAGCAGTTGGTGATTGATGAATTCAGTAATTATTTTGAAATTCAATGTTAACGGGCGTGTTATTACATTGCTAATCGCTTATTGAATTCCAATATGGAAGCTTTTAAACATTTATTGAGCTATTCAATTCTTCGCTCAACGTGTAGAAAGGCTGCGTTTTATTCTTACTCGCTTTTTACTTGAGGGTTTGATGGAGTTTTGGTATAAAAAAAAATTGCTTAGATATTTTATGTTATTTTTTTTCTTCTTGTATTTATACAATAATTTTGGCACGTACGTGGTAAAGTTCACGATTGTTAATATCTCGCGTTTTCTTACTTTATTATTACAGTATTATTATTTTTTTTTTTAAAGTTTTCCTAACTTGAAAATATTATTTAAAATTTTTTTTTAATGTGACAGAACTGCGTTAGCCACGTTTATTAATAGCGCTGATGGAAGATTTCACTTAGACATTTTTCAAATTTATTTGCCGGATAATATATTAGTTGACTCTCTACATGGGGTGAAAGTTGTCAAGAGATTCCAAATGCATCGTGTCGTCAAAGCACATTCAAAACACATTTCACTTTTTTGTGCTATTTCATGACGTCAAATAAAAAAAAATAATACCGGTATATAATATTTTTGAAAGTTATTATTATTATTTCTTAGAATTAGAAAAGATTTTAAGATTTTTCTATTTTTTTGAGAGATTTATTTACGAAAAATGTCGAGTGTTTTTTGAAGCATTTTAGAGTTCCATGACGAAAATAACATCGCGTGGGGTTACTAAGTTTTACCACTAAAAAGCTTTGTTTGTTTAACTTATCTTTTCAATTTTTAATCTGGATTTAAGATGCTAGTATTTATTTGTTTGTAAGAATTTAGTTTATGGAATTAATTCCGATTTTTTTTTTTTGATGTTGGGAATGCAAATAAATCGTAGGTTGTAATAGGGTTCGGTGACATTGTTGATCTTAAAGAAGATGATGTTAGCGTGGAATCGATTATCTATTAGTAAGTTATCTGAATGATATAGTTTATCATAATTAGCAGTTTTTCGTCGAGTGTTCAATTTGCTATAGGTAACAACTTTATTACCGGAGCAAATACTTTCTTCGAGGTTGGAATGGGTCGAATTAATGGCGGTTGTTATCTGTAATAGTAGCGACGGTGTTTTGTTGCTGGAAAATGAGCCATCGCCATCGGTAATAAGTCATTGTGAGATTAATGTGGAGGAACCACATGTGGCGCGGGCACTTATTAATTTGGCTCGGTAGAACACAATAGCGTTCATCGAATACTTGCTATTACAGTGTATAGTAAAGCAAGGGTGATAATTTCGGATTTTATTTTAGCTTAGATTACGTTGTACAATATAGGCGGCAATCTGTCCTTTGAAGGTTCCGTGCCGCCCCAACTAGTCATTGTTTTTTTTTGGAAATATTATTTGTACCTCGTGCCATCTTATGCTATATGGAATGAACTGGTGGAAATAAAATAAACTTAAACCATATTATGACTAAGATTATATTGTTTTTATTTTTTTACAATATAACGTTGAAAGTCATAAACGATGTTATGATTAAGTTATTTTATTGTTGCTGATTTGGTTCTTGCTGTCTAACCCCCTGTTATTTGCAAGTCAACGAGCAAACAAAATTGAAGCTTTTTCTTTAAAAAAAAATTCGATTTGTTTGGATTTAATTGTTGTTGCTTATTTATTTATTTTTTTTTAAAAAAAAATTCCATTGCAAACCATTGTATTAAATAAAAAATCTATACCAGCCTCACGACTATCAGCAATGCATTTGTTGTGAACATATTTAACTAGGGCTTTTATTGACAATTTTTATTGCTCCAATGTTTGTCAAAAAAAAAAAAAAAAGAAAAGAAAAAAACACCAGCAAAATGGCGTTATTTCATATTTCATCCGGTCAATAAAGAGTGCGCTTCAGCGTTATTGTATACAAAGAAATTTATAAATAATCGTGTATATAAACAAAGCACAAATACGTAGCATATTGTTAAAATATTGGAAAACTTTGTGCATTTACATAAAATGTTGTCAGATATTCAAGTTACAGTATTTACTTTTAATAAAGTTAATATTATTTTAGGAGGTATTTTTAACTGTTTGTCATTGTCACTTGCTCTTTTGCAGTTGTGAAAATATAAAGTAGTGCGCTGAGTATGTTCTGTTCCAAACTGGCGTGCTATCTGTTTCAGTAAATTGGATTTTAATTGAAATGTAAGCATCAATTACTTTTTCTCAACTTCCATTGTTACTTGTGCAAAGATTTGTACATTTCCATTGTGCCGGTTTTTGTATTACGGCGTGGTGTAATGGAAAAAGCAGAGTATGTAAACGGATGTGAGTAACACGGTGGGCAAGCGAGCGAGTCGTTCAACTTCTCTATTCACTTTTCCCAGCAACAACAACCGCCGAATTGTGTTTACGAACTCAGCGTGACGTTTGCGTTGATATATTGCCGCAGTTTAACGCTGAAATATGTACTACAAAACGCATATATTCCCGCAGCGGACCCTGCTTCTCCTATTCGTTTTGCCGTTGCCAGCCCCTTGTTATTTCTATGGATCTCTTTAATGGCCACCCATTAAATCTCAGCCGAATCCGTTTACCATTTCCAAAAATTTCTAGTTTACATGTGATATGATAGGGTGAATAGAGCGAAGAAGAGAAATGGATTGTGTTTATTTTACGGATAATAGTTTGCCGCATTTCTCTTCTTATTTTTCTGTTTTTCAGAAGCATGTATCTACGGTTTCGAATTGCACAGGCGTCGCTTTTAAAAATGCTTTGCGAATTGTCAACATAAACATTAGTCAAACAGATGATGTCATTTGCAAATAAGTCGATCACTTAGACGACAAACCGTGTTTACAACAAACAAATAAATTCTATCTTTTATATGTATTGTACAACAAAAACAGGAGTTTCTTGGAAAATATAAAACATTAATCATCGGTTTAAATAAATAATAACAGTTTTTTAGGTGGTTTTTTTTAATAGAAGTTATTAGTGTTAATTCCAAGTTTACACCTGCCACACATGAGCAGATGTGTAACACAATATGTTGGCTTTAAAGATGTGAAAATCGTATTTTTTTATATTTTATTTTTTGTTTTTATTTCTTATTTTTTTAATAGCAAAATTTAATGCTTTCCAACTTTATACTGTGTAGGCTATAACACTTTAGACAATAATGACTAGGTTTAATTATCGGCACCAGCATGGAGGTGATTTAAAGTTGAGCAATTGCTTATGAGTAGCTACGCACTCAATATAAAGCTCAATTGTACAGTATTTTTTGGGGTCATCCAATCAATATGTTACCGGTACGTGATTACTGAAAAGAGACACGTGCACCACACTTATTTTGACTTGTAATTTAGATGCTAAATTTTAGAATCAGAACATTTGCTTTACTTGGTAAGGAAGTTGAATTGCCGTAAACTAGGGTGGGGGGGGGGGGGGGGGGAAAGCTCTGATTACGGAGATAATTTTATTTTTCAATATGAACAATTTAGTTGTTTTAATAATTTTGTTTTGCATTTAATTTTGTTGTACCGAAAAATCCGGTTTTATTAACAGTTGAATTTCATTGCATCAAGAACTTTGTTTTACCGGCAATAAAAATGTCGTTGTAGCTATAAGTTACAATAGTACAACGAAATGATTTTATAAAGTCTTTACTGTACCTAAAAAAATATGAATTGATATACAGCATGTAAATAAATTTTCGTACAAGGTTAATCAAAATTAATGGTAGCCGATCTAACGAAAAAAAAAAATTGGTTTACCTTATTTTACAGTTTGGTAGCTGGCCTAAAAGATATCGAAAATTAATGTATTCAAATATTTATCTGTACATGTACATATAAAAAAATACAAAAAAAAAAAAAAAAACCCCGGTGCCAAACTTCAGAATTTTTTAATAGAGCGCAAATATCATTCCACTGGCAATTTGAATACCAGTACATAAAATTTTGGTGGAGTTTGTTAAGCTAACTGATCTCCCTATATTTGATTGAAGATGAAGATCTGAATGTTAATCCCCGAAACGCTTTTCAAATATTTTATATGCGGTTTGCGAATGAAATGAAAGCATCTCTCTCCTCTTCCACTTTCTCATTCAACGCGAAGCGAAACGTCAGTAAAAATATTATTTCGGTAAATAAATGCTCGGGCAATTTGTTTTGCACGAATCGCTTGGCGGGATGAATAAGTTCAAGTATTTGGAGATTTCTCCGGACATTTTTCACGTGGCGTAATAAGGATCAAGCGATGACCGGGTTATGTGAACGACGAAACGAATGACCGGCTCTATTGAATACATTCAAGCGGAGAAATTTGAAATTTTCAAAACAATATTTCACAAACGCATCGCAAAATGTTGCTTCTACTACTGTATATTATTATAATACCAGTACTTTATTTATGTGCTCTTAACATGGCGCAGGAGATGATTCATTTTCGTAGGGAAGCTTAAGGCGATAAGTTGAGTTCGGCGTCTGGCGAAATTTTTTTTTTCTCCCCACCCGCTATCGAAACTCCAAACACACGAAAATGTTGTTGGGGGTGAAGTTTAGTAAGGGGTTGAGGGCTACCTGACGCTCTCTCAATCTCTTCTTCTCATCTTCTTAGTAAAAGCTAGAAGGATTTAAAAATATTTATGCCGCGCCGAAAGGTTTTTGAAGAAAATGCTTTTTTTATTTGTCTCTGGCGTGGGAGTATGTAAGAGGGGGAGTGGGAGTTGTCGGAAGATGAGGCACGGGAATACCACAACGTACTTCTAGACTACGTGTCGCTTTGCTTACCACACGCATATACTACCAAATTTTAATAAGATAGTTGTTAGACGTCATATTTTTTAGGCAAAAGTCAAAAGTAGATTTTGTTGTCGGATAAAAGGCTGACGCTCTGAAATTACTTTTCGTAAGAGAGTCAAAATTTGGCGTATTTCTTAATCCTTATCATCCTTTTTTCTTTGTCTCTAACATGCTCGTTTTTCCTCAATTTAATTTTCTTTTGTGATTTCCTACACATATATGGCAATCTTTTTTTTTTTAAAACATAATTTACTGTGTTTACTCGTTATATTTTTGTTTTTTTGTACGTTAATATGGTAAATGCACTTTTTTAAAGTATATAATTTAATTAATAGAAACAGAAGTGTAGTAAACCTATTCTTTAATTGCTATTCACTTTTCAGCATTATTTAAACTAACGTTCTATCTTTAAACCGTTGTGGTTTGGAGTGGTTGGTCAGAGTGAGAAAAAAAGAGCGTAATTTTTTTTTTAAATTATTTTACGTTTTAGCAAAATTATGAATAGTTATGATTACTGCATAATTATGTCGTTTGAAGGGGCATCTTTATAATAATTAATTAATACATTACTTGAGGATGAACAAATATTCGGGGGACAATAAAAGACATGCATGCAATATAGACGTTATAATGATTTTTTTAAATTTATTTAACATACTTTATTAAACTGAATACAAATTTTGAATATAATTCAGTGGCAATTTCATATAAATACAACATCATTCCACGAATAATTAAAAGCGATCAAAATACATTTTTATTTTTTCTTTTAAAGTATTACAGTATAATTAAAAGTGCCGATTGCTATTCACCAGATAAAAAATTTACTTTTATTTTCCCCCTCCCCCCCCCACACATAATTTAAAAACCAAGCACATGTTTAAATGCACGAGTATACGGTATTTTCTTTATGCAGTTGGGTTTTAATAATTATATGGGTAAACTATTACGTTTACTGTCGTTTTGAAATGCTAGTGTGTACGCAACCAGAAAAAGGATGCATGTTGCTTGAATTGAATAATTATACCTCGCAAAAACTAAGCAATTAAAATAATTTTTTTTGTCTGTTTTTGAAAACTGTTATTTAACTTCTCGGTTTTGCCACAACTTCATCTAGAGTTTTTTTTAAATGTGATATAATGTGGGCTTGATTAAATTTTTTTTTTTTTTTGGCATTATTATTATACTACTGTATAATAACAATGTATGTTATTTTTTTTTGAGATGATATATTATTAAAATGTATCATTTTTCATTATTATCTAACTGTTCTAACGTATAGCGTGCATTACTTGCTAGTGTTTTGAATTCAGGTTGTGCTTATTTAAGTTACTTATCAATATGCATTTATGTAATGTACTTGTAAGGTAACTGCTGTATGTTGGCAAACACTAATTGCACGAATGCTTTGTAGTGAAGCACGCATCAATTTAAACTTCATTTTTGACAATTTAGTACACTGTATTACTGTATCAGTATTTTTCTTCTTTTTATTATCAAAACTCAAATTTATAATTACGTAGTGCAACCCTCCCCCCCTTTTAGTCTATTATGTTTATTTACGGTTAAGCGTGTTAGCCTAATAGTTGTATTTTGCAACACTACTGCCGCTCGTTTAGATAAACTGTAAATTAGTGCGTCTGCAATTGCGCACAAATTCGCATCTTTACAAATGGTGGACTATTTTAATATCAGTCAAACACTAGCGGAGAAGATAACAGGCACGAATGGAGTAGGCTGGGTTTGTTAAATTGGAGCGCATAAATGATGCAAAGAAAGCGTTGAGTGAGGAAAACGTCTTCATTATTTGTGACGCGCAAGTATTTCAAGGTGATAAAATAGTTTGCGCGCTAAGAGTGCCGACATTTTGAAAAGTGAGCTTTTTCTTTGCGCTTTTACTTGCCGAAATAATCTCGGTTTGTCGTTATTACGTCATAAGCAAGCAAACAGCCGGTCTTATTCTTGAACGCGCATTTATCACGCGCGTTTTTGTTATTTCCATTTGTATTTACGTTGCGTAGTCAGCGGCATAAGAAATGGAAAAGAAAAAAAGAAACGAAGCTCACCTACTTGTACTTTCGGTTCCACTCTTTTTCCGACGCCAAAATTTAAGATAAATAATTTAAACTTTACTTCAAGCTTTATTATCACTTTTATTATTTTTTTTCTTACCATCTCACTCGCTAAACTCGCGGTAATAGCTTTTAGAGCATTGTGTGAGGACGAGATGAGAAGAACAACGCGTTTGTATCCAGCCGCGTGAGTTGTAGTGATAACAAAATTAAAATTATTTTAATGATTAATGAACTCATTTTGGCGAATAGAAAGAGCGAGCCTTACGCTGAGTCGACGCTGGGGTAGAATTACATTTGACGCCGTTTACGCAGCGTGAGTTCTCTTTCTACTTGCTAAGAATTTGTGAGGAGGTTTTAATGACGTCGGTTGAAGATCGGGTGTGGGTGGGGTGTCTCGTCGGTCTTTCTTCTTGTTCTTCTTCTTTCTTTAAAATATTTTTAAAATTCGGATTGAATTTATAAATCTTAATATAGATATTTTGCTTCGAATGAAAAGTTCAAGTTTAATATTTACGTAGCATTTATTTGTAAATTGTAATAATTTAACTTAGGAAAACATATTGTTTGGTTTCGTAAAATAACTCACTTCGGCATATATATTTTTTAATACTGAATGTATATTCAAATTTTAGTGTTCTGAAAAAATATATACTCGATAGAAACCTTTCAACGAATTGTTTTGTAATTTTAAAAGTTTTAACAAATTGTTTTCTTGTTAGATTGAAAATTAATTTGTACAGCATTATAATTAATACATTTAGTTCAATTTAAGTTTACGTCATATAATTATTTTAATGTGCCCATGATTATGTTAACTTTTTAATAGAGCGTTTGCGCTTAACTTGCTTAAGATGACAATGGTCACGTTAAATTCGTCAAGACAGCCAATGGCATTAATGGTATAATGATTTTTAAATTTTACGGTAGTGCCGGACGTAGAGTTCAATACTGGTTAAAGTGTTCACGCGGCTTTTATTAGGAAGCCTGTTATTTTTTAAAGACGGTATTAGTTACCGGCATGATACAGTACGTAAAGTATGTATAAAAAGTGTATCTTAGAATCCAAGAAGTACGGCAACCTGAGTTGCGGTTACAATGAATGCGCGCTTATGAATGCGTTTATCGTGTATTTAAAGCCCTGTCAGATCTTTTTTTTTTAATTCACTTTTTAATAATCACTGACCCATTTTGATAAGACGATTACGTGGTGAGACAGATAAGCTAGACGGTCTAGACAAGATGAAGTAAATTGGAAGACATTTTTTCCTTATGTCGGACTTTATGAATATGCTTTGTTGTTTTTTTTCCCCCTGCTTCTTTCGCTTTTTTTTTTTTTTTTTTTCTTTTTTTATTTCTGTCAAGTTGTGTAACGTAGTGCATTGCGTGTTGGTAGATGACGAGTGAAATTTTGTCAATGCAAACTGTGTATTACGAGATTGCCATCTTGCCTTGTTGCCAGGCGACGAAAATAAGAGGAAATTACCCGTGGTGAACTATTGAATAGTTTCAAATGTCACAGCCCTAAATTATAGCGTACTGACGATTTCTTTTCAACGTTGGATACAATGAGAAAAATTTGATTTTATTTCATTTTCGTTTTCACTTTTTTTTTTATCATTTTTTTTTTCCTCCCGTCATTTTCTATCAAGTTAGCATTAGATATTTGAGTTCGGGAATCACACGATTAGCTTTTTTTTTTCTCTTTTTTTATGTAAGCGTATATTCCCTTATTTTCCACTTGCTAAATATGCTACTAAAGTAATTTTACAGATGACACTAATATGATTGCTGTCGAAATTGACTATACGTGTGTTGTATGCATATAGCAGGAATTTTTTTTTATTGTTATTATTATTATCATTTTGCTTTTAGAAAATAAAATTATGTTTTATTATTAGTAAGCGCTTTTATAAATGTTTGACCGCGGGCGGCTTTTCGATTAATTTTTTTTTATTTAAGTCAGTTACAGTATGTGCTGTTGATTACTCGCATCGAGCAACGCTAATTAAGTCGTTTATAATTTTTTGTATGTAGCAAAAAACTTGTTCTTATAGGTGTTAAACTGTAGCCTATTATTGTATTAAGAGTAGTAAATCGAAATAAAATTATTATAGGTTTTGCTTTTTATTTTTTTTTAATTAATCGTCACTCTGTTATTTAAGTGGCCTAAATCATCTTCTATTCTTTCTGTTGTATCTCATAGGGCACCATTAATAATTAAAATTAGTTTGGCGCTGTATAGCAGATTCTAAACAAACAAAACTATATTTTATTTTCCATTAATAATAATTTATATTTATTTGTTAGTATTTAAGAATGATGTTGCATTGATAAATCTTGATCTAATTTAACGTGTTGATACAATAATTTTAATTGTGTGATTTTTGCTGTCCCATCCTGACTGACCTAAATCAGGTGTACATGTATATAGGGACAGCAAAATATTTGATAACGATAACTGGATTTAAATAAAAAGGTTTTAATAATTGGTTAATAAATTGGAAAGTGTATTTGTATTAAATAAAGTGAATACAGTATTTGAATTTAAGAGAAAATTTAAAATACATGTACTCTGTTTGGAAGAACTACGTACAGCCCTGCAGTCAGCGATTAATTTTAAGCAACGGTATAATTTTCAACTAGAACTTTTTGAAATTTAAATTAAATTTTTTATTGATTTTCCCATGTGTTTAAGTTCGTATCTTGACCGCGGCTTAATTTATTTATTAGGCGACGCCGAATCGAAGTGTAGATGTTTCTTATTTACGACGTCTTGTGGCATTCGAGCTCGGCCCTTTTTGTTCTACATCTTGCTCGACCTAACCGCTAGATGAGTAATGATGATGTGCCCCCCTGGTGAATTCCTGCTGATTGTCTAAACAGTCCACATTGGACAGGATGATGCACACCCATGCATTACACGCGAATACTTTTTTTTAAAGTGTTTGAAAGAATACTATCTTAATTTGGTCGTTATGCACGCGTTGTTATTTTGAATAACGTTCTATACGAGGCGAGCATTTAATGAGGGATGAGAAACGACTCAGTTAAACTGATCCGTTCAAAATTGAAGAGACGAAGAGGCGACTCTTCCGAAAAATGGCAATTACGTGGAGACTGTAAACAAAATGAATGGAGACGAGGTGGTTTACGGAACTTCTTTTACGCTTACCCAGCCATACTTCATCTAAGTTTTACGGCGTAAACGAGATAAATTGTAAGAGGGATAGTTCTACGGAAAAGAATAAAGACAAAAAAAAAATGTGATGTTAAATTATTCACCGTGTTACATTTTTCGTTTTCTTACCTCTTATCATCACTTGACTGTGTACTCATGATACATTCATATTTAAAATGCGTTATGTCACGAGTCATTTAGTTCGAGATCCTAAAATGTTGGGATTCATTTACAACTTTATTTTAGCCATTTTAATCTTTTATTTATTTTTTCCCCCTCTTTTTCGATTACTGTACTGCTAAATGAAGATATTCTAAGGTTAAAGTAGATTGAGTGCGTGCGGTTAAGGGTAATAAACTTGAACTTAACCTGCTGAATAACTTAAAGTTTTATAACGCAACTTAATTAAAAATTGAAGAATGGGTTTTTATCTGCATATTTATTGAAGAAATTGCCCGTTACGGTTCATCTGATGATTTTGAGGAGCTCAGAATGTAGTACTAAAAAAATGCCAAAATTTTCTAATTTTGCACAAACATTTAGTTAGATGAGAGAGGGGCCAGCACCAAAACTGTTTTTTTTTTTGGGCGTTGTATTTCACAAGCTTAATATTTAATACCGGGGACTTAAAATAGCTTAATCCGGTACTGGGTGTAAATATTTTATTGCATTTCAAATACTGTACTATACAATTCATATTTCCAATCAAAACTTTGATAATATACTGTAATTATTAAAATCCGCAGGGTACTCGCCGTTTTTCTATTATCTTTTTAGTTTAACTTAATTAATAAATTAATTAGCAAGTTACTTTTTTCCAATGTCACTAGCGATTTATTTGTAGAAAAGTAATTAATTACATTTTGTTGAATGTATTCTGAATTTAAAATATTAATTATTTTGTATTTTTTTTTTTTTTAGGTAAGCGTTTTTTTCCTTCTACGTGGTCATGTTTAGTAGGAAAGTTGACATGGCACGTTTCAAGTTGAACATGTTATAAATTGTAAGTAAATGTTGATTATTTGTCCTATCGAATTTCATCGGTGTTACGTAATCCAGTAAATGGCACGCGTGTGATTTTGATTCTCGCACGTGTCAAGAGGATACAAATGACGAATTTAACGCCGCCCACATGGTCTTTTACTCGTTAATTCGTTTATTCCAAAGGTCGGGGAAACAAGCGAACTTATTACGAGCTTAATGGCCTTTGCATGCACTCAGATTTGGGTTGAAATTCCAAACCGATACCGCGTTTCCACCACTAGATATCGCCGGAAGCAGTCGGCCATTCCAAAACTTTAAGGGGGAAAAAAAAAACCTTAAACAAATTTGCTTTTAGGTTATATACAATTTATTTTGTTTGGCTTGGCTGGTCCGATCCGGCGTGCGGTTAAACCACAAACTCAACAAAGTTATGCATGTTCGTAAGAGTAGTGTAAATCGAGACTGGTAAGGTACTTCAACGATTGCGTAGGGTAAAAACGAGGGAAGAATTTTCGTGCTTTATACGTGATTTGCACTTAAATATTTAATGCCGTTTTATTGTTATATATGCTGTTACGTATATTGTACGACGCTCGGCTTTCCTCTTCAAGTTCCGCTTTCTTTTTCCGATACCCGTATAAATAGACTGTAAACGAGGTTAACACAAATTGCTCCAAGTGAAGAAAATTGGACTTAATTTAACCATTTACCCCATTGTCGCTTATCCGGTACCGCCTTACTTTAGCGGCCAAGGACACTTACTGTATACTCGTCTATAGCGAAAGCAACAATGGGAAGGATAAAAGAAAAATGTCGACAGTATCCTACAATGCATTTAAAATTATATACTGTAGATAAATCATTAGCATACCCATAGTGGGTTTGCAGGTTTTACTGGTTGACATTGGTTAATGCTTGTTGTCACTAGTGTAAAAAGTTTGGGAAACCGTATTTCAAATTAAACGTACGGTACATTTTAGATGCTTTTAGAGGATTAAGTGAATGCTGTGCAATTCACTTGTTTTGATTTTCAAATGAGGAAAGAGGGATTGAACTGGGATTTACGAGTATCTGGGGATCTGGATGACACCAGGGATTTTATTATATTATTTTGTAAAAATTGAGGTTTGAACGTAATCTTAAATTAAAATAAGGGTTTGAATTCGTACATTTTAAACATCATTCGTATGTCTCAAAACAAGTAGCTTACTTTTTTTATTTTAACTACAAAGATGTAGCTAGCTTATACTAATTACTTTGATTAATATTGCTTTTTTTAAAAATATTATTATTTGCGTTTTTCGACAAACTTACATTCATAAGTCATCTACCCAACAACAATTTCTAGTCGACAATAATTATTACAACCGATCAGTTTATTTCAAGTATATTTTAGATAGCCTACTGTACTTTATATTTCAAAAGTTTACTTAAATTTTGCTAGTACATGTACTGTATATTTACAAGTAAGCGTAATGAGGCACTTTGGATTTGAAATGATGTTTACTGGTTCAATAGTAATTGAATAGCTTTGTTATTGCTTTTATATATTATTTTAGAAGAAAGATAATTCTTCAGCAGTTTATTGATGTTGGTCTAACTTATTTTTTTCTCCGCCTCCAAAGACTTTAGGGAATTTGAACACAACCGCATCTTTTGTGAAAATATACCCGTAAAAGTACCGAGTATTATTGGAAGGCAGATGGAGAGACAATCACTTGGGAAACGAAATGACTCCCCATCTCTATTTTCCCATTATCTCCCACCGTGATTGCAGTTAATTTTTGGTTACATATATTTTTTTCCCCCTCTTCCATTTTCTTGAACAGCGCGCGTGCACTAGTCTCATTTGTCGACGCTTTTTGTTGTGCTTTCTTCCCCACCAGGAAGTAAATGGTTGAAAGCTTTGGAAATAAAAGAGGCTAGATAAGGTGGATGTCGAAGGAATATAATGAATATATAAAGGTAGAGCAATCTTAATGATTGCACATAGACGATATTTGTCTAGCATATTCCCCGGCGTGTTTACAACGCAGTTGAATTATTTGCTGTTTGTTGTTTTTATCATCTCCCTCTCACCAGAATCCGATCTTTGGGTTTCCAATGTTTTCTATAATGATTTTAGCAGCGAACTATACATATAACTTGGAGCGGCCAATTTCGATGGTGTGAGGTTGTTGACGAAAGTTGAAATGTCGCTGGGGCAATTTCAAAATACTGTATTTAGATACGAGAGACTGATCTGAAATGAACCAACAAGACGATTATTATTCGGTATTAAGCTATTCCAACCGTGTATTGCTGAGTATGGTACAGTCAGTTTGGTCAACATTCACCAATGTAAACAAACCGCTTTTATCCGTTGCGGGATTTTGGGAATTGGAATTTATATGCTCGGCGTTTTATTATCGTTTAGATCATAGATGGATTTATAGAATCCAGTCAGAAAATGACTTAAGAACATATTTTTTTTTATGGCGAGGATAATTTTATTGCTTCAGTGCTTTATTATTTGATTGGACATACAGTAATAATTATGTTGATTGCAAAGATTTTTTTCTCGTGCGAAATTTACTTTATGAAAATAAATCAACGTTACGCGTATTTTAGGATTTTAATTTCGTAGCTTGGGTTTACATTGTTTCTCAAATTTAATTGGGATTTGGAACGACGTACATGTAAGTTTATGTTAGAAATTCGAAATTACTGTATGATGCAGTCAATGCCACTTTTTGAATTTTTCGAGTATTTTTAATATTGTAATTAAATGATTTTTTTTGTGGTTTTTTGCAGAATTATGAAATGATTGCAGAATGTTTTTATGCTGATTTTTGATTATTTGTTTAAATATCATGCGCGCAAAATCACATAATATACTCGTAATTGCGCGAAATGACCCATGCGTTGGGGAAAAAAACCTCATAAAATGGCGCGAAAGATTTTTGTTTTTTTTTTAGAATTTTTTGGAACTTATTCAGAATATTTTCGAATTTTTTTTTTGGTAAACACTCTCGTAAGGGAACTAAAGGTAGTGCCAAAATTTGAAGTCAACCGACTGAGTTGTTCTCGAGTTATAAAATCAGTTCGGTTTTACAGTGGCGGGGGACTCAATTTTTATATACAGTATATAGATAATATTTGTATTATATATTTTTTATTTTTTTTAGAATTAGTTATATTGCACACGGTAGGGAGGATTAAAAGATTGACATTGTTGAGATTTTTTTTGCGCAGTAATACCGGTATTGTTAGCTTAATTCAAATTTTTTTTGTGGTAGTGCAAATTTCTCTTTATTTACATTACAGTGCACCGTACTTTATTTTATATTAAATATTATTGTTAATTTGTTTAAATGTTGTATTTTTATAATACTACGTATTACATTATATTAATAAATAAATAAATAGCTTTAAAATGTCGAAGAAAAAAATAATAATTACTGCTATTTAATCTTTATTTATTAATGAAGTGAAGTAGTTTGAAGTAGTCTGTTGTTTTAATTACTAACTATAACGTAAGGTATTGTACGATAATAGGGTTTTAATAACTGACATGCTGTTCTTAGTTGTTTTTTTTAACTCCGAAGTTATTAATTAAAATTTTAACAGTGCTAGTAGACTATTACTGTAATCGTTGATGATTGACAGTCGGGTTAAAACATTATTGTAGATAGGAATAATGGTAGTCGTTCACAGTACTGTACCGTACGTGTATATATATATTTTTATTATAATTTTTTGAGAATATAAAATATTGATTGGCTTGGGTGTAATATGTAAAAAAATATATTGGGTTTAGTTTTGGATACACGTAGGCCTATTTCCTTACAAATAAATAAAATAGAATTTTTTTGCCGAGTTTTTAAGAACAAATTTATTTAACATATTAATTTTGAAGCAAAGTATAGTAATACTATATTGTATGAGCATCAATTTTTTTTCTTTTTTTTGGTGGCTATTATTATTTTCAGTTACATCCTGGTACTTTAATTAGAAAATATTGTAAATTTTAGACATGTGCGTAGATGTTTGGGCCTATAATTAATTTTATATTTAGCATAAAAAAAATAGATTGAGACAGAGATAAAGCCGTATATAAGCTTATGAAAGATATTCGCAACGAAGATGAAATGAAGATACAGCGGAATATGGGAAGAAATGAGGTTAACGAACTATATTTATTTAAATAATACTGAAGGCCTACTAGAAAAATCTAACCGAAAAGTTTTTATTCACATCTATATTATAGAGGCAGAAGGTGATTTCAATTTCTATCACGGTTTTTCCATTGTCGTTCACGCTTACTCGTGTACTGAGATTCATCTGATGGAAGAGGGTGGGGTTTGGAAATGTTTATTTTTACGTTTCTTCGTTAAATTTATAGTCTGACTGAGTTCCTTCTTACCTCGCTCACGCGCACTTCTCTTCCCCAATTTCGACAACTAGATTCGTGGAATTGAATTCTGAGCTTCGCAATGGACCAAAATTCATATTTGTTGAGTGAATGTTTCCCCCGACATTTAAACTTGGCAATAGTAGGTCAAACACGTCTGCAAGATCTTCCCCGTCGCATCCAACCTATTATAAAAATATACGCTGTACCCAAAATGTAAAGATGGATGTTGGAAGATTGAAAATCGTAAATTTTGATTGATTTTTTTTCTTACTCTCTCCTTTTCCTCTCCTTCCTTCTGTTTTTTTTTTTTTTTTATTCATTTTCCCGAAATGCGCCAGTGAAGTCTTTATAAAAGTTTGCATATTTTTTTCCCGCGTGTACAAATACGCGTGCCTGACGTGTACTTTGGCGCAAGCGTATCTACAAGTTTATATTTGAACGATACTGTAAGTCTACAATTTCAAATATCTCTAGCGAAATGTATTGTACATTCATATAATAATATATGAAAAAAAAAAATTGTTTTTTTTCTCCCCCTTATTCTTCTTCTTCTATTTTCCTTACCCTTTTGTATGAATTATACTTGGATGTAAGCAAACATATACACAAGATGAGGAAAGGAAGCGCCACAGCGTATATTGAGTAGAAGAAGTCAAATGTCAAACCAATCTTGTTTTGTTTGCAAGGGAATGTTGCGCATTGATTTCTGTCAAAAGGTTAGAAATGGAAAGGATCGTTTTCTGGGTGTTTGATTTTGCGGGTTAGTGAAAGCTAAAGAAGATGAAGCAGAGGAAATAATAATAATAATAAAAAATGTCGTAACCATATTGAGTCGTATTTTCATATCTACGGAACGCAATTTAATATTGTCACTATTCTTTCTTTCTTTTTTTTCTCTCAATGTTATTTGGCGGTGTGTGTGTGTGTTTGGTCGGTATTACACCTTACGTACAGTATAGTTGATATTTTCTTTAAATCCAATGTATTTGGAATGAGATATAGAGTAGGCGCGAAAAATCCCGACTGTTGAGGAATGAAAACAAGTAGTCGCAGCAAAAATTCCACAAGGGTTTGTATATTGAGTAATGGAGAGTGATAAAGAGAAAGGGATGTTGTTTGGAAGATGGGGAACATAATGCTGAACATAATCGAATCCTTTGGCGTGAATGTTTGAACCACCTTTGGAGGAGGGATGCTGGATGGAGTTACAGGGCGCTATACCTTCTCCACGTGTGCGCTGCTACTGATGAAATTTTTTCACGCTCGTTTTTTTTCTGATAAATTTCTTTGTGTATCCATTTTGACGTTTGGAACGTCGAGCGACGACGCCACCGCTGCCGTTACACACTTTCCGTTCCCGACTATTCTTACTCTCGTTCTACCGTTCGTTCGCCTCCTGCACGAGACGAATGGAGGAGTGATCGTGTAAATCACGGTAATCGTTCCCTGTGTACCCATCGAGAGATTGGAGGCCCTCAACTCGCTCTCAATTGCTTTAGCTGCAGGCTGAGCCGAAGAAATGTTCTTGTTCCCAGCTTCTATTTTTTTTTCTTTTTCTCTCTCGCGCGAAATTGCTTTTTATCTGATGGCTTACATTTCGGCGTGCTCGTTGCGATCTATCCGATACTATTCAATGAGATGGGAGCTGAAATGAAACAGGAATGATTTCATTTACTAAAAAGTTGATTTGCAAATGAAATTAACTTGTTAGGCGCTAGTTTATTAAAGCGGATGAATCTGACGTACTGAAACATTTAGAACAATGTGGAGCTGGTTCCGCACGCGGAAAGATTGACCTAATTTGATAAATTGATTTTATTGCTGTTGCGGGATGGTTCGGTTGTTGTATCGTGTGTGTTTTATGCAGCTGCGGTTGTACTCGGTCACCCAATTAGATTATTTCGAGTTAGCAAATAGTACGAAACTAATAATGTCGAATGCTGCGCCTTTGCATTTGGAAAGTCGTATGACAATAGCTATTTTAATAGGATAGTATAAAATTATGTACCTTATTTTTTTTTTAATACAGTACCGGTAATGTAAATTTTGAAGCGGTTTAATTGAATTTAAAATAGACTCACCATTTGCTGTAAGTTTACTGTGTACTCGTAGCCTACTAGAGTTTTGATAATTTAATTTGGTTCTCTAATTATTTTATAAAAAATATTGATATTTTTGGAATTCCATTACCGTAGTCTTTTGTAAAAATAATTATGTCAATGTAATAGAATTAAATATCGGAAAAAATTAAAGTAACTTTTTTTTTAAACAACATTATTTTTAATAAGAAAGAAAATTTTAATGAGAAAAGTGAATCATACTACGGAGTATTTTTTTGGTTTATTTTTTATTTTATTTTTGAATTAGATGTAATCTTTAACACACTTTTTGTCTCGAGTATATTAGAAGCAAAAGGAATTCCTTAAAAGTTCAAATGGTGAAACTCAATTTAACATTTATTATTAAAAAAAAAAAGTGATTAAAATTTTTATTTTTAATTGCAACGATAAAACGCGGTCTATTTGAAAGTCGTTTTGTTGAAGATTTTAAATTTGATTAATTTGATTTTAGCCAATAACATTGTTTTCTTTAAATATTTTGCGTTGCAGCAAATATTGTGTTAGTTCACAAAACATTTAGTAGTTATTTACACGAGATAGCGTTTAGTTTAATACATAACTTACATGATAATTTTAATTTATTTATTGCGATATTGATCAGAAAGATAATTACAGTTGACAATAAATAATTATGATTGTATTATAGTAATTATCACGTAATTTAGTTAATTAGTGTTTGCTTTTCAATTAACTTTTTATTATGTTTGCTAGGAATAGCAGACATAAGATGTAAAAAAAATGTGATGGAACATTTCGATTAGCCTAGATACGGAATGATCGTTGTCTATAAATAATTATTGACCGGATGTGATAAAAAAAAAGATCATAAAAAGTTTGTGCAAATGTGAAATTACGAGTAGTAGCAGTGACCCCCGCTTAATTGACGTTCGTTCCTCTCGTGAATTTTACCAGCCAGGTTTCTCTTGCAGTAATGTTTTGGTTATAATATTTTATTAACTACCAAATACTTTGACGTTTTTATTTTATTGACATGATTTTATTATTAAAATGCATTTTGACATAAAATATTATACTGTACGTTTAGTACGTAGTACAAAAACAGTACAGTATTGCAGATTGTAAATTAAAATTGAATAAATTTAAAGTCGATACAAAATGAACAAAATAGGTACATTTACAGTACTTAAGAAAATGAAAGAAAAATTGTTATTGAGAGTAGGATGGAAATGTAATTTTTAAAAACTTTTAAACACTAACGGTATGTTGTTTTTTTTTTATCTTTTATTATAATTTAATGTAGTCTAAAATCTGACTAGCCAAACGAGGTGTTCTTTAAAAGGAATTTTTAACATTGTTGCTATTATTCATAAATGACTGAATTAAGGGCCAAATTTAGCGTGTAGACTATGCTGAATTGTATTTCTGTTGTAATTAATGGCAACTTTAATTAGCAGACAAAAAGCCACATCTTTTTGAGTACCGCACGCACTTTATCTTGATTTATTGGTAGACGATGAAGCAATATTTTACGAATAATTAACGAAAGTCCGACAGTTAAATCAAATGGAGAGATTGGAAGATGAAATGGTTCGATAGTTTCAAAGTAAACAATGCGATCTGGGAAAAAAAATACACAAACATTGATGTACAGACAAGTTTAAACAAACCCGGAACTTGAGTTTTTTTTTAGAGAATGACTCTGCTTATCTACGAAATAGAATACATTTACATGAATGATTTTTACTTGGAACCGTCTTGTTGTAGTACTGTGTCGCTATCTGTCCATTGACTGAATGGAAAACTATTTGTTTGTTTAGAATATATGACCCTACTTAAATATTTGCATATGCACATGCACGTAGCTTGTGTGCTTTATGTATTCCTTGTTTTGAAGTAATATTGACTACCGGTATTCAATAATTTTTATTTAAACAAATTAATTTCATAAAATAAAATGATTTATATGTCGTAGGCCCTATTCTTTTTTTGATTTTGGCAAACATGTTTAACTCACGCGGACTAGAATGTTTGTGGTTATCCTGAGCATTTACTGTACAGGAAAATCAAAATTTGTTTTGTAGTTAAAATGTTTGTATATGGCTATGCAGTATATATGTTTGTGTTATACAGTAAGAGTTTTGTTGTGTTAAAGAATAATTAATACGAGGCGTATCCATAAAGTAACTTTAATGGTGCTAGCTCGGAGTTTACGAATTTTTTTTGCATAAGTTGACAACACTGTCTTTTAGTGGGGGTTCTCCTGAACAGAAAGACCCCTAGGGGACCTCGGTAGCATAAAAATTCGCCCTGTACTGTCCATTTGTGTGAAAGATGACGAGAACAAATCCCGCCGCGCACCGCTCTAGGCGTCCGCCCGCC